>ML806141.1:0-23789 GCA_009831015.1 Picea engelmannii
GTTCATAAATAGAAAGTTCCAAAGGCTAGATTCCTTACTAAGTTAGACATTCCCCTTTTTCTTTAAGTTTCCCCTTTTCTTTAAGTTTCCCTTTTTCTTTAAGTTTCCCCCTTTTTAACTAAGTTCAGAATTAGCAAGTTTAGGAAAACAACCATTTACCCCCCTTTTAATAATTAAACCTTCATTAAATCTTTTACTTTAATTAATAAAGATTGAATATTCTTAACCCCTTCTTGTTATATGTCTAATTAATTTTTTTTTCTTTTCAGAGGTTCTACTTAGACCTAGGTTTTAAATTCAATAGGCTTAGCGACAGTTCTTAAGGGAAAATTTGTTATTAAACTTTACTCGTCACATCATTCATTTTAAGGCTGACCAAGTCCTAAGGAGGCATAGTTTTCTAGGAATTAGGTTTATTAACTTACCATAGTTAAAATCGGGATGTGCTCTTCAGGATGCACTACGTTCTCCAAGGGTTCCACTCGCCTCTTTCCGTCTTATTCGCGTTACGTGCCCTTCAAGATGCACTACGTGCTCCAAGGGTGCCACTCGCCTCTTGAATGATTTTGGTAGATTCCAAACCCCTAGAGTCAATACTCTGTTAGGTGATCTTGTGGGAGACTAAGGGCCTCTAAGGAATAAGGACCTTGCCTTATTGCATGCCCCTTAGAATCATCGTGAGAGACTATCATAGTCTACCCTCACGACATCGTGGATCTCTCGAACTAGGTAATCGTTAACCAACAGTTTGAGCCATGACATGAGTGTTAGTAGGCTATGGCAGGGCTACTGCCACACCTCTCCCTCAATGTCTCTGGTTGTCGTGCGTGACCCCTTTACTCCTATGTGAGTCTGGTTAGAAAGATACTATCAACCTGTATCCATCAATGAAACATGTTAGCTATAACAATCAACATGATAATATCTAGTCATACATCACATCTGTAATATCAAAAAATTGAAACCATAACGGTCCACTCCTTGACTTGATCCAAAGTCCAAGGAGATCCCTCGATGCCATCGAAATCCTCTAACATCTAAAGTCATGCACACTCAGGAGAACCTAGTCAATAACACCCATCGATATAAATATAGAAAAATGACATATCAACAGATCCAAAACATCTCATAATCATAATCAAAGACAACCAATCGTATATGAACCGGATCACTTGCACGCAAGTGTCCTCAAAGAATAAGTCCAATAAGGTGTGCACAATAGTGGGATGTTACATACACCCCCTCTTGGTTTAAACTTCGTCCCAAAGTTTCACAGTATATAAGTGACGAAATAAAGCGTCTAACAATATCAATATGTCTAGCTATCAAACAAAAATGGAAACTGCCAATGCATATTATATGTGTCCTCCCAGGTCGCCAAGTGCAGACTATAGTTGTCCCACTGGACCTTGACCTGATCTACTGTTTGACGCCGTAGCTGCTGAATGCGATGGTCTAGAATGCGGATTTGCTCTGCTATGAGCGCACCCTCGTCCAATACATGCAAGGAACTCATGTCAATAACATGTGTAGGATCACTAACATAATGTCTCAAAATAGATACGTGAAAAACATCGTGCACATGCCTTAAAGAATTAGGCAAGGCTAGTTGATAGGCCACGACTCCCTTATTTTCCATAATCTCGAAGAGTCCCATGAATATAGGAGAGAGTTTAGCACCCTTTTCAAACTTGCTCGAACTCTTGTGCAGTTTCACCCGCAAGAATACTCGATCGCCAACTTCATAACTATGATCGACATGATGCGCATCGACACAACTCTTCTGTCGATCCTACTTTTCCTTTATCCTTTGTCTTATGGTTTGCATTTGGTCTTCCTTTTCTTGGATCACTTTTGGTCCCACCATGACCCTATCCTCAAGTCGATCCCAACTCAAAGGCATCCGACACAGTCGCCTGTAAAGAAAATCGAAAGGCACCATCTTAATGGTGCTTTGATAATTGTTGTTATACACAAATTCTACCAGTGGGAAGAATTCTTCCCAACACTTCTGTTGGTCCATCACATACATATGCAACATATCCTCCAAGATTTGGTTTATTCTTTCGATCTACCCGTCTGTCTCCGGGTGGTATGCGGTACTAAATTTAAGTATGGTTCCCAAGTCCTCTTGGAAACTCATCCAAAATCGTCCTGTAAACACTGATCCCCGATCAGATATAATCCTCTTAGGCATGCCATGCAACCTCACAATATCATTGATGAAAAATCTAGCTATGTCAGGTGCCTGATACGTTGTACGCACATGAATAAAATGAGCACTCTTCGTTAGAGTGTCTACTACTACAAAAATCGAGTCGTGTCTTCTTGCCATTAGTGGTAATCTGACAATGAAATCCATCGAAATGACCTCCCATTTCGATTCCGGAATGGCATGTGGCTGTAGTATTCCTATCGAATGTCTATGTTTAGCTGTCACTTGATGACATTCTAGACATCTTGCCACGTAGTAGACTATGTCTGCCTTAATTCCCTTCCAGGAGAATAAGGGTTTGGTCTGCCCTCATCTTCATGACTCCAGGATGAGCCACATACATTGCTCTATGAGCCTCTTTTAGGATCAAAATCCTCAACTTGTCGTTGGGCGGTACGTAAATTCGATTTTTAAATCTTAATAATCCATTGTTGTCCATCGTAAATCCCTCAAATTTTGGTACCATCATTGTGTTTTGTTTGATAAAATCCTTGACCTCCTTGTACCATTCATAATCATGCTGTAAAGTTAGAATATTTTCATGTAGATTCCTCTGAAGAGGCATCACCGAAAATATGCATGGTCTCCTACTCAACGCATCAACCACTCTGTTCACTGTTCCTTTTATGTAAGTAACCTCAAAGTCATACTCGCTAAGAAATTCTGACCAACACCGTTGTTGCACATTCAAGTCGCTTTGCATAAAGAAGTGTTGTAAACCACAGTGGTCTGTTTTTACTTCAAATTTTTGTCCAATAAGGTAGTGTCTCCATACTCTAAAGGCATAAACAATGGATAACAACTCCAAATAGTGCATCACATAGTTCTCCTCATGCCTTCTCAACTTCCTTGAGATGTAAGTGATCACTCGACCGTCTTGCATCAAGACTCCACCTAAGCCTTCCTTGGATGCGTTAGTGAATACCAAGAAGTCCTCATCCATGTCAGGGACCTTTAGTATCGATGCTGTCATCAACAACTCCTTGAGCCTTCGAAATGCTTCCGCTTATTTCTCAGTCCATATGAACTTCTTGTTCTTCTTTTGCAATCCCGCAATCGGATTTTCTATCTTCAAAAAATCCTCGATGAATCATCGATAGTATCCTTCCAAATCCATGAAGCTACACACTTCTAGGACATTCGTCTGTGCATGCCATTCCATAATAGCCTTGACCTTTGCTGGATCCACAACGATACCTTCGATGGAGATGACATGCCCTAAATAGTGAATCTTCGATTGATAAAACGAGCATTTAGACAGTTTCCCATACAATTTGTTCTCTTGTAGACATTGTAGTACCAAGCGCAAGTGATCGTCATGCTCCTCCATCCTCCGAGAATAAATCAAAATATCGTCAATGAATACTTGGATGAACTTGTCCAAGTATTCGTGGAACACCCCATTCATCAAAATCATAAATACCCCTGGGGTGTTCATCAATCCAAATGGTAAAAAAATAAACTTGTAATGTACAAACCTCGTCTTAAAGGTGATCTTAGGGATGTCTTCCTCCTTGATCCGTAACTGGTGATACCTTGATCTCAAGTCTATCTTTGAAAACATTGTCTCTCCTTTCATCTGATCAAACAGATCATCAATCCTTGGCAATATATATTGATTCTTGATTGTTTCCTTGTTCAATTGACAATAGTCAATGTAGAGTCTCCACAACCCATCCTTCTTCCATATGAAAATAACAGGCACACTCCACGGTGACACACTTGGAGGTATAATTCCTAGGTCCAACAACTCCTTCAGTTGCATTTTCAACTCCTGTAACTCCGGGGTCGACATCCGATAAGGCGTTCTTACTATCGGTTCAGTCCCCAGTTTTAGGTCGATGGTAAATTCCAATTCTCGCTCAGGCAACAACCCTGACAAATCCTCTGGAAAGACATCCACAAACTCTCATACTACCAGAAGGTTTTATACTCCTTCCACCATGCCTTTTTCATTTAATGAAAGGATCACATAAAGCTTGCATCCCTTGCGCATGCTCTTCCGTAGCTCCAAGGAAGAGATGAACCTCAGGGAAACTCCCTGGTTCCAACCTACAGTCACATGTCTCTGTCCCTCATCATCGACCAAGCTCAACCGTTTCATCTTACAGTTGAGTATCGCCTCATGCGATTCCAACTAGTCCATACTGATCACGACACCATAAGACCCTAAGATCATGACGTACAGGTTGGACATAGTGACAAACTCTCCCAGGTTAAGGATACAACCTATAAACTTCCCTCCAACCTTCTGTTTGACTCCTGAAGCCATTTCTAGAAAGATAAACTCATCCTGTTCGATTGCCTGTCTCTTAATTATTTTTAGTGTTGCACCATAAATAAAACTCTCTATAGCACCTGGATCTATCAAAATACTAAGGGTCTAGTCAACGACGATACCTAACGTCTCGAGCACAGTCGACTGGTGCTCTTCCTGACGGTTATTCATCGCTGCATGAATCTGATGGGCCTTTCCCAAATTTCCCATGGTAGTGGGTTCGACTAATCCATATGCTCTGGTCCTCTCAACTAGGCACTCATGCTGGTAATGTGGCTCTCCACATGTCCAACACCCTTTCTTCGGTCCAATACTCCCAGTACCTGAAGTACAAGCTGACGACCCATCTGCCGGGAACCCTGGTTTGTTCTGCTGAACATGCCTAAACTGTGGTTGCTGTGGTCGACGCTGTTGCTGGTGCTGTGGTCCTCTGTAAGGAGTCAGTTGTGGAGGTGCTGGTCGCCGAGGTGTAGTGAAAGTGGATCCTCTCTGGATGCCAATATATCCTAGTGAATCTCTAGCTGGTGTTTGATGTTGCTGCACACTAGATGACACCTGTCCTGCTGATCTCGCTGGAGTCCTACTCTGACCCCCGCTGATAAGATCTTCCTCTGCTATGAGGGATTTCTGGACAACATCATGCAAGGTTTGAGGCATCAAAATCCTCACCTTTGCATGAATGCTGACAATAAGGCCGAACACGAACTTGTTGACCTTAAGTTTCTCGGTATTTTGGTGGGGAGCATACCAAAGAAGCTCCATTAAACGGGCCTCATACTCAGGCACCATAAAACCGCCCTATCACAAGGTATTGAACTCGTTGAACTGATGCTCAATGAATTCCTCGGATAGATACCTCTCCCGTAACCATTCCTCGAAGAGTTCCCATGGCACATGTTAGCAACAATTATGGTATCGGGGAACAAAGGTACGCGGGTCTGCAGGACTGCGCGATAAGTGCCCAAGCGTAGCACACAGAAGAAATCTGCTAGGGACTCGAGTCAAGCAAGCGAGCCTGATCATGAACATGAGAAGCGATGAAAGCTCCACAGGAGGGCTTCATTGGGAATCGGGATATCGGAGATCCCGGGAGCGAGAGTTTTGTGCGTTGCAGAATCACGATACGCGACTTCCATATCGGTGGGGAACAACTATCAATCGTGGAGGACAGGTGGTAGGCTTTCGCGACAGGGAGAGGACCGTTGACAGGTCAACGACCATGAGCCATCGGGGAATCGCGAGTCCGAAGGATGCATGCTCGTTAACATCACAAACCGCGAAATCCCGATGGAGAGTATGGTCGAGGGCATATGGTAGTGGTCACTTGGACCCGAGCCTAGTTGAAGGGCTAGCACGGAAGGCACATCGGCAATCGGAAAATCACAAGTCCCGTGGACACAAACATCGTGTCATCGTGAACGCCGAAACTCTGATGGAGGGTTTAAATACGGTCACATGGAGGCAGTCGTCATATGGTTCATGTTCTAGTCGGTAGGGGCTAGCTTATGGAAGCGGAGCTCATCGCAAATCGGAGGATCGGGAGTTCCAGGTACATGTGCACCTCGACACCGCGAATCCCGAAACCCCGAAACCTCATCACATACCTATCCCTTGCCGCCACATCATATCCCCGTGTCATGCCAACCACAGTTTTTCCTGGCCCCTGTGTTCCTCCACCTGGCTCGTACACTTCAAAACCCATGAATTCTGCCACTTGCATTTGCCCTATCACTTTCCCTCTTCCACATCCATCCACATGGCCTCTCCTCATCCCATATCCACACCGAGCATGCAAAGTCACCCCTGCCTGATCACCGTCCATTCACCACTTCACGTCAAGTCCTCCAGTCATCACGACGGCCTCCACGTCTACCCGCTAGTCTCGCCATAAATTCTTCGAGCAGATCCAAATGGCAGAATGAGAAGCCCCCCATGTCCTGTAGGTACAGAGTCGACCGGGGCCTTTCCTGATCCAAATGAAACAGTTATTGCAGCCGTTGATGGTGGTTGGACATCGTTTCCACCATAAATGGAAAGTCCAGAAATGACTGTAAGCTTGTCAATTCATTCACAGGTCCTTTTGGAGCGTGATTGCATCTAACTGAAGTTCACGACTGTCCAGAGACTGCAGGTGCAGTAAACATGCAGACGTAATGTCTTCAATGCGATGTCTCGAATTGGCTTCTATGTTTTTACTCTAAGTATTTAGAGGAGTTTTCTCACATTTTGTAGGCATCGATGGTTGAGAAGAGCTCCTGGATGTAAAGTTTTAATGAAGCATTGATACTCTGATTATGTATGAAATTTTGGAGATTTCTTGCTTTATGAATGCCAGTTTCTTTCATATCTTTGTTTACACTGTGTTAGAGCGGCTCAGAATTGGAGGATCCAGTCGAGCTATAGATATTGTAGGATGATGTTGTAATGGATCACTGTAATAGTTGCGCCGTCTCTAATCAATTCTTGTGATTTCCCCAGCACCGAGTAACTTGGAATTGGAAGATCCAGTCAAGTCCCCTTTCAGTTTCTTGAGACCCTGAACCAAGCGGATCTTGCATTCAGAGTTTTTCTTCTGCAAACTGCCCAAAGCTTGTTGCCCAAAGTTGTTTGTTAATTTTACTCCTAAGTCTTCCACCTGCACATCTTTTAATCAACCTACTAGCTGAAGTTAGGATTCCAGACCTCCTTGGTTCTTTACGTACCAGATCCAGTCCCCAAGTTAGAATTATATCTCCTCGAGCCTTTATCTCCATTTGATCGCCCATTTATCAAATCATGACATTAAACTGATGGGCGTTGGGCTCTGCTCCTGCAAGCAATCCAGGAGTGACTTCCAGCGCTAACAACACGTCTTTGACTGCCATGTTCAATTGCGGCAGGAGCGTCTTCCACCAGAGTAGAGCGCTCCCTTTCAGTTGAAATACCGCCATGCAAACCTTCATGTTGGAGGTATAGTCACGAAGTTAAAAGCACATCACCATATTCTCCAACCATGCCTTGACGGCTACGCCGTCCGGGGCACCAAAGAACTCGGGAATCTTGACCTTCTCGAGTTCGCGGTGAATGCTACCAGTACCGACCGGGGCGTGCGGTGGACCCTCAGGAGGTGCCGACGCCCTGGCCTCATCTCTATCCAAACGGATGATCAATGCCTCAAAAATCCTCTGAAAGGACCTCATTAGCCCAACCACATCACTCACAACTATCTGTTCCTGCCCGACAACCTGTTAGTCTCCCTGGGGGTTAGACCCCTTGAGCATGGATGCTATTAGGGGCGTCAAGCCTCTTCCCCTAGCACCCCATCTTCTGCCTCTACGACGTCCTCTAATCATGATTACCTGCACGAATACAATTCAATTTTAATTAGCGACAATTATAATCAAGTATCCAATCAATGGACTCCGTAGTGATCCCAAGTCACGGGTCGAATCGACTCTGATACCATATGTAACGACCCCATTCATTACGACAACATGCAATGCATAACAAGTGATTTTTTTCATTTTTTTAAAGTAGGAAAGTAACAACGAAAAAAAGTTAATCAACACAACTTGACGACGAACACAACGCACACAATTCAGGCAATAGACAACATAACGACCTAGCATACTAGCACATCATGCAACTGAATGCAACATACGACAATCATTCAGACGAATAAATAAAACGACTACCCACCCGTTAAGCCCCAAGCTATCTTAGGTGTACCAGGGATAGAGTTAGGGACCATCTCAGAAGCAAAACAGTGAGAAGCAAACAAAAAACAAGGGCTTGCCCCCAAAAGTCAACCAACGAATATCTTCAACAAACAATTGAATTAATGTTCGCGTCACTTTGTGGTTTCTCTCTCTCTATTAGGCGACGATCAGATAAAAGGCAAAGATGAGGTGGAGGTAGTTCGCCGGTGGGTTTGTGATAAAGGAAGATTACTGTTTAACTGAAACGGTCGAGTTGCTCTTACATGAAATTTAAGCATACAAGAATTCCCCTTCCATCAAGGCAGACTCATGACAACAATCAGACACGCAACAACAAAAGTTGTTAGACAGTCCAGGCAATGCAAACGCGGTATTAAATTCTTGGGCAATAGAAAGCATGACGACTCGCAAAACCGAGATTTTCTTTTGGTGATAGAGAATGCAGACATAGCTATGTCAGATGGTCATAACAGTTAAACTAACTTGAAAATTCAAGCTGCGCAAAGATGTTGGGGGCACATCCATCTTGGGGAGAAACAAAATTCAACACTGCGCAAGGATAAAAAAAAGGGTTGAAAGGAATAAAAGAAGTAAACAGTTTTTAGAATCGGGTGGGTAGAGATTCTAAATGGCTACAATTTAAAATCATAAATAAAAACATGACGCTCCATAAAGTCTGATTAAGGTGTAAAGGTGAAAATAAAAATTATCTGAGCAATCAACGACGCCCAACATTAACAAGAATGAATTAAGGACGTGACGAGGAAAACGAGATTCCCAAACTTGAGAAGCGAAGGAGCCAACGAAACATCAGGGTGTTGTGCACATACCACATATATAAGGTTGCCATTCCTACACCAGAGCTTAGTTAGACTGGAAGCCTACTACTCTAACTGAAAACCAACATGCTACTAACAACAGTGTATTCAATGAGAGTATAATCAACTAGTTTTATTTTTATTGCAGATTACAATATACCGAGATTTACCGAATCCAATGATGAAATTATCACAACAATACATATGAAATAAAACAAATAACAAGAAGACATCACTATACTACCACAACCATGCAAGTATATTTTAACCATAAATCAAATAACGGATTTACCCGGAATACTGTGACCGACGATGGCGAAACCAAATTCGTTGTCCCACGCTTTCGCTCCGACCAACTCCTGCTTGCCAACCACTGAGACCTCACTGATACCTCTCAGACAAAGCTAGGGGTACTCTTCTCCCCCTTAGCTCCCCGAGCCGCAAAGGGGCGACACACACAATACCAGAGAATGCTAGCTTCCCATCTCGCCTCGCAAGGTCGAGCTACCACTCGTTTTCTGAGCTGGGTATCCCCAACTCCCACAAGAAAAGTTCAGTCAAGACAAAATTTTGGAAGCGTAACCTTACGCATACCAGACATGATCCATACTCCTCCTTTGCTATCCTTTTTATAGAGTTTTATTAGTCATTAGTTTCCCAAACCCTCATCAGATTCCTTTTTCATTTATTTAATTAGGAAAAACCTCCCCCGTACACATATCGCCTGATCCCGTAGTTACACCATAAAATTTATTTATTAATTAATTAATTTTCCTATTTCCCTCACCCACCTAAAAGGGTTCCTAAAAACGCTCCTAGGTGTCCCATTATTCCCATACAATTCTTAAATGACTTACACCTTACTAAAATCCTAGTTGAGTTCATAAATAGAAAGTTCCAAAGGCTAGATTCCTTACGAAGTTAGACATTCCCCTTTTTCTTTAAGTTTCCCCTTTTCTTTAAGTTTTGCTTTTTCTTTAAGTTTCCCCCTTTTTAACTAAGTTCAGAATTAGCAAGTTTAGACAAACAACCATTTACCCCCCTTTTAATAATTAAACCTTCATTAAATTTTTTACTTTAATTAATAAAGATTGAATTTTCTTAACCCCTTCTTGTTATATGTCTGATTAGTTTTTTTTTTTTTGTTCAGAGGTTCTACTTAGATCTAGGTTTTAAATTCACTAGGCTTGGAAACAGTTCTTAAGGGAAAATTTGTTATTAAACTTTACTTGTCACATCATTCATTTTAAGGCCGACCAGGTCCTAAGGAGGCATAGTTTTCTAGGCATTAGGTTTATTAACTTACCATAGTTAAAAACACGATGTGCCCTTCAGGATGCACTACGTGCTCCAAGGGTGCCACTCACCTCTTTCCTTTTTATTCGCGCGACATGCCCTTCAATACGCACTACGTGCTCCAAGGATGCCACTCGCCTCTTAACTAAATTTGGTAGATGTCAAATCCCTGGAGTCAATACTCTGTCAGGTGATCTTATGGGAGACTAAGGGCCTCTAAGGAATAAGTACCTTGCCTTATTGTGCGCCCCTTAGAATCATCATGAGTGACTGTCACAATCTGCCCTCATGGCATCGTGGATCTCTCGAACTAGGTAATCATTAACCTACAGTTCGAGTCATGATGAGAGTGCTAGTAGGATGTGGCAGGGCTACTGCCACACCTCTCCCTCAATGTCTATGGTTGTCGTGCATTCCCCCTTTACTCCTATGTGAGTTTGGTTCGCAAGCTACCGTCAACCTACATCCATCAATGAAACATGTCATCTATAACAATCAACATTATAATATCTAGTCATACATCACATCTGTAATATCAAAACATTAAAACTATAACGGTCCACTCCCTGACTCGATCCAGATTCCAAGGAGATTCCTCGATGCCATCGACATCCTCTAACGTACAAAGTCTTGCACACTCAGGAGAACCCAGTCAATAACACACGTCGATATAATTATAGAAAAATAGCATATTAGCAGATCCACAACATCTCATAATCATAATCAAAGACAACCAATTATATATGAACCGGATCACTTGCACACAAGTGTCCTCAAAGAATAAGTCCAATCAGGTGTGCGCAATAGCGAGATGTTACAAATGAATTGGAGTGACTATGTGTGTATGCTTAAAAAATGTGACAAAGTAGAAGCCATAAGAGATGATCCAAACTTGTTGAAATGAACATAATGATAGATACAACAAATATTTATGTTAGGCCTTTTTGAGTGCAAATTGAAAAAGTCCAATATGTAAACATAGAAAGGATATACTAAATCTGGAAATTTGGAGCATGCCAATTGCTTGAATTTTTTTTTAAGTACATCTTATTACAATATTTTTGTAAGGCTTTGGTGAAAATATGTGTATTACATGCCCACTATGTTATTATGGTGAAATGTAGGAGACAACAATAGGGATTGTTAGTTGCTTCATATAGCTTTGTTATGCCATATTCCATGATTCCCAATAGGTAGTCAAGAAAAGGAATAAAATAACCCAATGGAAAGAAGAAGATTCATTCTTTTGAACAAATGGATATGTGCAAAGTCCCTTCAATGGTAAAAATTTGATACTTGGGCATTGTTGAAGTCTTCTTGCACTATGACCCTTACTGATGATATTTTGAATAGAGCCATGGAAAGAGATGATGAATAATTGGACATTTATGCAAACAATCTTAAACATATAGACTAGCTTGGAACAATTGAGGTCTTAAACATACTGAAACTTGTTGAATATTCTCAATTGTCATTTCACATGCTCAATAGAGTTAAACGACATCAATACTATGACCGCAACGAGTTTTTCTTCAATGCAATTATAAACAAGGTTGCTTATGTAGGTTAATTTGATAGTATTGAAGTGTTTCTTGAACAAATGAAGAATGCTTTCTTCCTAAACCTGATCAAAACAATTGTACATAAATATGGTAATCATAATCAAGTGCCCAAAATATTCTTCTAAATGCATGAGTTTGAATGGAAATCCAAGGTGAGGATTTTTAGATCTGCTCTTAACATTCTTGTTTGTGGCAAAGAATTGAAATGGCTAAGTTGTAGAATTTCAGGTTTTCCATTAGGCTATGTAATTGCAAGTATACTTATGGATTGCGTCGAGTTATAAGGTTTGCAAGAAGGGACAAAGACTCATGGATTTGTGGTTATAATTTTATTTCACTCAAATATCTTTCTATAGAATGCCCTAACAAATATGTATACCAAATGCAATACTATAGAATTTTCACATCATATGTTTGACAACATGGTTCATAGAAGTGGAGTCTCTTGGAATGAAATAATTGTATGTTACACTTTAATGGATGCAGTGAAAATGCATTTAAACTCTTTTTTGAACTAAAATAGTTGGGATAAAACCTATTTCTATTACCATCTTAAGTGCTCTCCTTTCCTATGTCCAATTGTTAGCTTTGTTGAATGAAGAGGAACTCCACAATTATGTAATGAAGGAATTTCTAACGAACCTGTATCAAAGCTAGAGAAAGTCTATTGTTTTTGTTGTGACCCCTTGAGTGATGTTCCTTGAAGCACTTCCGACAAAAACCTATAATTGAGAATTTATTCCATATTAGGATTTGAGAAACATGTGACATAAAACTACATATTGCAGAAAGAGGAGCAATGCAAACAACATATGCAATTAGTTGATATTATTTCCTACCATCTCCCTAGATAAACTTTACTTTAGCATATTCCTTTTCCATATAAAAGGTTATAGATATTGGTTAATTACATAGAAGTTAGTGTACAATTTTTAGTGGTTAATGAGAAATCCATCTCATTTAAAAGAATTTCCTAGGGAAGAAATCTATCCAGGATTCAACAATAAGCATTGTTGGGTTTAGGCATTAGCACTATAAATGATAGTCTCATAATAATTTTTTGCTTTAGATATATCTTGACAAACTATCAAGAGGCATATCTTCAACACTTTATAGATCAAACACCTTCTTAGAAGATGTTTTGGGCCATCTTCTAGCCAGTTGATAATGGGATCCAATCTAGGAAGCTATCATAAGTGGGATTAGATGGAAGTTGAGCAATCTGTGTTAGATATACTAGTAATTAATGAGGAAAAATGTTAATATATAATACAGATGTAATGAACTTGAAAAGGAAAATGTTCAAGTTTACAAATACTAGTTAGTTGATTAAATGAAGCACATCCTAATTAGATGATTTCTGCAACTAAATGTTAACAGTTGGCTCACCCAAGACTAATCTTCCAAATTACTTGACACTATTGATAAAACTATAAAGGAACATGAAGAACTTTTGAAGTTGTAATTGACATGCATGTCGCAGTTACCAAATATGAGTTCAAATCTGAATACACTATGATATGGGAAAAAATTGTTCCTTAAAATCATAGTACATAAAAAAGGGTAAATATACATAAAATAAATGGATTTTCATCGTCATAATAAATGAAATCCTTGACTGGATATTCATTGCGATAATAAATGAAATCCTTGACAACTTTGACTAGTTTGTAGGTTCATGTAATGAGATTATGAATATTATGGGTACATTTGATTTAATAACACAATTATGAAAAAAAGGATAGAGATTACGGAGGGGTCTATTGATCAATTATTTCATTCCCAACACAATCATTTAGGGTTGGCCATAATATTCCTAACAAATTTGCGAGGATAGAGAAAATTCCTCATAGTTGTGGACAATTTTTCATGTCAAAGATGAAATCATATATTACTAGATGGAGCCTTGAAAATTGCAAGGTACAATGGGAAGATAGAACTAACAATGAATATCTTGATTTGAAATAAATTGTCCCTTTTACCCTTAGTTCAAAAATCTCAACTAGACCAGCTATAAAAAAGGTCTCCAACATTGATGAAGTTGAAAGATGTTATTAACAAATTCATTGCGACTAAATCACCCACTGCATATGGATTATGTTGAATTTTCCAAGGATGTGAATGACAAGGTGGTCACAATTTTCAAGGATATGACAATGGAAGCCTAAGATACAATGACAATGCATCTATGACTATAAATGCCACATTTTTTTATATTGTTTCCAAAAATAATGATTGCGGATAATATTAGAGATTGGAACCCAATATCTCTTTCTAATGTTAGTTACAATATCATTGTCAATATGTTGGCCAATAAGCTTTGAGACTTTATGGCCTAATTGGTTTCTAGAAACCAAATAGGTTTTGTCTCATGAAGAAATATTTTGAACAATGTAGCTATAGAGAGGGATGATTTTCTTATAAGGAAATAATAGAAACTCAACGACATTCTTGAAGATAGACATGGAGAAACCATCTAGTAGGTCGGAATGTCACTTTTGGATGATGGTATTAAATATAAAAGGCAATGGCTAGAGTACTATTCTCTTGACAATAAGTATATTTAGCTCAATAAATGACTCTATATATTGGTCAATGGGCATTCAACTAAATTCTTCATAGCTTTAAGAGGAGTTTTAAAAGGATGCCCATTATCTCATTTATTATATACTATATTCTTTGAGGTTTTAACTTGTTTACTAGATTGGTTAACAAAATCAAGATTTTGAAGTCGTTAAAGGAGTAAGAACTAGATATGAATTAATTTATGCCTCCCAAAAATATTAAATTGATACTGCACACAACAACTAATGAACAAAGTATAGTTGAATTGGAGTATTTAAGGATAACGAGGATGCTACAAAACTTTGGAAATGTGCAACACAAATACCAAATAACAATGGAACATACAATCGACAACTGACCTTCCTCAACTTTCCAGATTTAGTGAACGTGTTTCATTTCTCATCTTCGTTGGACTTGTGTGATATACAATCATCACATATGGAAGCTAACCATACATTCAACACACATATATATATTCTCTTCATAGCTTTGGCTCCCAAGGGAATGCATATCACCACACAAATTCTAACACACTAACTGAGAGTTTAAGAGAAACAAATAGACTAGATCAAGTAGAAAACAAGGAGTTGGAACTAAGATTGGATTTGTGGTGCCCTTCAAAAAGTATTCAAACAATTAATATTGAGGAGCATGTTCCCTGGAAACTGATGTAGATGAGCCATGCAAGGTGATCATAGAATCATGTGGCTACAAACTTTTCTTTTCTTTCTAGCATGAGGGTGATCACAAATAAAACACAATAACACCTATGCTTCGAGAACCATGGATGCAAATGTAACTAATTTTAATGGTTATTGAAGAAAGTTACTTGGGTTTCTCAAAATTTTCGTCTAGTTTTACAACATCTGAATCAAATGATTGACCACATCATTCTCCAATCTTTGAAAACATTATCTAGATAACTTTCACAAGTGCAAGATCATTGCTTCCTCAACAATTTTTTCCAAACCCAAATAGTTGCACTCAAGTACGATGCCCTCACCTTATAATTGGGATTTAAATATGAAGAATGTGGCTGAACAAGTTTAACTACTTTTTGGATCTTCAGAAATGAAAGAGCCCATGTACGATAGATTAATAACATAACAAATTGAAATAACATTCTCATATAATTCCTTCAAATTTTGTTGCTAAGTGCACTTGTTTTAGTAGCATTGTAAAGAACATGGGTTGGGGTGGGATTGATGTCTAAAGGCCAAGTTCCAATCCTTTAACCGTTTCATGGATATGCACTCAAGAGTCCGTAAAATTCCAAAAACAATATTTGTTTGTGAAGTAAGGATACATAATTAAGAGTTAAAACAAGAATTACTTCCGGTGTATGGTTTTCTCAATCAATATTTTCTTAGAACGATTGAGAAAAAACATCAAAGGAAGTTTGCATACTCCAAGCTCTTTGTTGGAAGTATTTGAATTCAAGATTATAGAAAATGCCCTTGAAATATCATATGGAATGTAACTCTGCCAAGGCATAGAACCCAAACCAACTCTACAATTCCTAAGAAATGCTATATTTTTTCCATTTTTTAGTATATAACATCTATAAATGTTAAACCATAGTGTATGGCAACAAAAATATTACCTTGCCAAGGTTAATTCTCTCCATGTGTAGTTCAGTTCTATCAATCAAATGCTTTTTGTACCCTTGATTCATGGATAGGGAGTTGATGGTGGTCGCTTCTCCCTCCCATATCTATGATTGGTAGGTAGGTTGTGGGATCATTCCCTTCATTTGTTGATGTGTGGTAGGATCATCATTCCCTTGAACCCTTGATATGGGAGGTGGACTCATTTCCTTTATTTGTAGGTGGGTGGCTAAATCATTCCCTTCAATGCTTGATCTTGAATGATAGGGATTGGGTTAGGTGGTAGGATTATTGCCTTGATTCATTGATATTAAATGCTAGGGATTAGTTGGTAGTGATGGTCATGTTGATTCTTAGATGATGGGATGGGTAGGGGACATGATGGTTTCATTGATTGGTGATAGGAAAAAAGGTAGGATCCTTCATTGGTTAATACAACCACCTTCTTATAATGCATTAAGATGTTTGGCATTGAATAAGGTAACATATGACATTTCTTCAAAGCCATTTGGTTTATTTTGAAAATGTGTTCATATGAAAAATGATCAAATTTTAACTTTCATTCTCCTAATTGTTACTTTTTGCAAAATTCCTCTTCAATTGGCATGCCTCGCGCATGGATTGATTTAAGGGTTTCTTGATTTGTAAATGTGTTGTCACTTATGCCTTGGATAATCTTACTCGTGGTAAATTTCAAAGAGAGCCCTTGCTCAGATGCCCCTTGGCATTGCATATGGCATGCTAATGTGTGTAATTGAATATTGAAAAAAAAGTTAAATATTAGATCTCTAATTGTTGCTTTTTATACAAGGGCTATTCTTACAATGTATTTTTGCACCTTTTAAGGCAATTACTAATATATATATTTTGTGAAAGATGACTCTATTAAATAGAATACATTTTATTGAAATTGTAGTGTTGCACTTTCTTTAGTTATTTTTTACATTGTAACTTCATTTTTTACTTTTAAAATTGGTCAAAATCTCAAAATTAACCTCTTATTTTATGTTTGATTTTGATTTTAAACTTAAAATGCTTTCACTTAACTAACTTCTTTAAATGTTTTTAATCAAAAAAGCAAAAGCAAAGCTAAACACTTATTAGTCCCTACCCTTCGGGCTGGTAGAGACTAATAGTAATCGATTTTGTCTCTTTTTATTAACCTTGCATGCAAATCAATGAATTATTAGTCTTTTAACCTAAGTTTTGGCTAATCCATAAATTTTTGAAACTTCACTTTGCGTTTTATCCTAAGTTGTAAGTTGGAGGTCTTATTTGGCCTCATATCAAGGCAAGACTTAGGGTAAATTTAGAGAGTTCTGATGAGTTTCAGTGTTTATTTAAGTTTATTGAACTAATGCTAGACATCAGGTCGAGCATTAATTTAGAACATTATTTGTTAACCCAAAGTTCTTCAAGATCTTATTGAGGCAGTTTTGATGCTTGTCATTGGGACTGCGTGTTCTGACTCCTATCAACAATCCTGACCCCTGTGGGCTACGTGTTAGATGGTTCCCTTCAAACCCTCCTTTATATGCTCCTGCTTCCCCATGAAAATGAATTCACCATACTTTCGTTTCACCATACCTTTTGCTTCCCGATGAAGCCAGTGCCAGTAAATGTGTCGTCCCTGGACCTTAGCACATCACAGAGCTCATTCATTTCCCCCCTAAGTCATTTGGTTCTTGGTCGGTGCATAAGTATGATCCGCGTGTCATCCCTGCTCTGAAGCACATATTGCTTCCATTTCATCGGATCTAATTATTCATTCATTAGTAGGAGGAGGCTTCCTTTTCCTCTCTAAGAAAAAAGAGATCTGGGTGAAGCTGCCAACGATGAAGAGCATGCATATGAAAGAGGTGTTTGGACCGGGGAGAAAGGAGAGGCGGAGCAAGAAGCATCCTGTGGACTTCTACTCTTCAGGTGGCAGAGCTTCAACCAACGGTCCTCTTCAGGCAGCGAAGCTTCAACCAACGGTCAAACAACGGTTCTTCTTCAACCAATGGTTCTGCGGGCTGCTCCAGTCCAGACGGGGAATCTTCGAGTAGTTTTTTAAACAAATTGAAACACCTGCAATACCTCGATTATGAACGAACTGAACACCTGCAATGTTTGTCCTAGAAAAACCATTTCTTTGTGGCATCCCCACAAATTATGGGATTCTGATACAGGTAACATCTTTTGCATAGATTCTGCCTAAACTTTGGATGAAAAATACAAACTTTAATATATTGAAATTTAAATTGTGTATATCAGGAATTCGGTTGAACTATTGTCAATTGATAATGAATCTTCCTGCAAGATTTTGTTCTTGCGTGAACATAGCTTCTTACATAATATGAAGTAACTGTTCCAACTGAATTTCCAGGCACCGGTTTAATTCTCATGCTGACGTTGCCGAAGCGGTATTCATTTTTGGACTGAAAACCAAAACATGGTGAAACAACTAGAATTATCATTATTATTCTTTATTAATCAATACATAAAGAATTTTCGATGTCCATAAAAATGAAATATTGTACACGAGGTTTGATCCATAGTGAGCTCGGCTATTTGTTCATTATTCAACAATCTAATGGTTCCCCATAAGATTTTGAAATTGTCGTTGAAACTGGAGGATTCTACTGAGGATAGAATAGAAATCATGGCAATGAGCTCATACCGGAAGGGATGAATGCACCTGTACTACCCCGTGGTGCGAAACCAATTCTGAGCATATTGACTTTAGAAGCCTATAGGATTACATTCTATTCGACCTATAGACACAACCAGTCGTGGAATTGTGTGAATGGACTTACATGGACAAGAGAAGGGATTGCAGGAATATATAATCCCATCAGAGAGCTAGTCATCCTGAAGTTGGGGTCGTCTGGTTGTGCGGATTTGCAAATGCTGCTAGACTCCGTCGGGGATTTAGGAGATGTTCAACATACTAGCTTGAATGGCTGTTTAAGGTCCAAAATGCTCAACAATATGGCATTCTGCAGGGTTTGAGTACCAAAACAACGCAAACTCGAAAGTATCTTCAAATGCTTCTTCTTGATTCTGCTCTTCCATGGCTTCCGCAGTGATGGGCGGGTTGGTGAGCTTGGGCAACGTCTCACCCACTCACAAATAATCATCCCAGAGCCTGTAATTCCAGGAGCATATCCATGACCAATGCTATCATCACCAACCGTTTCTTGACCTTCTTGTACATCTAACACTCACATACAGAGCTCGCTCTCCTTTGATACAAACTTCGATGTTATCTGCAGTGAAATTGGTGGAGGTAACCATCCTTGTATCGTGTAAAACCTACAAGGCACCTGGAGTAACAGATGTCAACCATAGTGACACGTTGCATTAATCACAGTCATGAAATATAAGAATTGTTCTTTCCTTCGATGTTGAATTGTGCACGCGTTCACAACCACCAACTCAAATGCCATTGTCTTGTGATATATTATTCACTTTACGATCCTATTTTTCTTCATGTAAAATTACAAGTTTGGATTCATGCAATTAAAAAAAATCTATACGAAAATAATAATAAATGCAAATTCTTTTAAAATAATATTCTAATAATATTTTATTTAATTTGAAACTATGCTCATTTCAAAACTATCCTACTTACTAATTGAAATCTAATGCAAAATTACAATAACTTTAAAAGAAAACAAACATTCAACAAAATAATAGATCTCATCTCTTTACCTTTCAGATTAAATTCCACCTTATAAAGAAATTGACACGGCGAAATGGATATAAGATAGTAGTTAAGTATTAAACTAAGTACTCTCATGTGATTGCTATAATCTATTATCGTGTTTGAACTCTCTTATACATAATTGGTATCTTTAAATATCTCATATGTTGAATTGTGCTAATAAAATTAAGTTTAATTTGGTAAATTTGGTAATACTTCAATTCCACTTGACCAGTTCGACCACCTGTGGAATTGAGATGTGGATTTAATGGCGTCAATAAATCCAGATATTAGACAATATATACACTATTTAAATTCTGAAGAGCCCATTTCAACAAACAATATGCAAGACCTTCTTCGATCTGTTGTGATTCAAAAGGCGTGGGACTTGTTTCTCCACAACTCGTCCTTGTTTACAAATTGAACTAAAATGTATACAATATTTTTTTTTTACATACAATCTGTCACTATCGAAGCTCAAGCTTCCTCTTCTAGAGGATTTAGAGTAAATCTCATGTATGGACAACATAAAGTAAAAAATCTACCATTTAAACGGATTTCAGGAACAATATATAAGCTATATAATGTCTTATTAACGTTGGTGGAGTCATTGACGTATTTGCGCCTATCGCCTTATGTATACTATATCTTAATGTGTCCAATTATGTAAATTACCCAATAACATAAAATAAATTTCAAGAAAGTCAAATATTTTAGTAGTTATACAATGTACAATGGTTGTTAGTATACAATGGTTAGTATTTAATCTGGTTATTGTTCCCCATTCTTTTCATGAACAAGCGAGAGTTCGTTTTCTCCTCTTATGATATGGTGCGCTTTTAGCTTATATATATATATTGTTTGCTAGTTTGTTCGTGATCTGTGGTACTAGTCCATGGTTGAGAAACCGTGACTCAGGGGCATCTAAGCTGTCAAAATCACCCGGGGATCGCACCCGGTCTGAGCCACACCAACCCTTAACATGGCTGGATTTTTTGTCCCCACAGGTTTCGAACCGGTGACTTAACATCACATAGTGCCTTAACAACACACTCCGTCACCGACTATCCTACACCTCATGGACTCCTTTTATATAAATTTAAACTACATTAAAGGGCGTTAAATGGCGTTCGCTAAACGTTCTATTTTTTGTTTTTTTGGCCGAAATTCGACGATGTAAATTTGGACAAAATCACTATTTTATGTAGTTTAAATTGCATTTCTGAATGCATAAATGGATTCAACATGCTGAAAAACCCTTGGAGCACTCCGATTATACAAACTTAGCCACTCAAATATGCAGGTCCAACCATTCCTCACTGGATTTCGGACAAAATCAAACGGAAAAATCGTCGAAAAATAACCAAAAGGTAGAACATTTAGAGTATGCTCATTTAAAGTGACATCGTGAATCATATATAATTCACATTTATACCCTAAATTAATGGAAACTTTTATATATGTTGGAAATGTAATCCGTTAGGGTTTCGAACTTGATGAAATATGAAGAGTCAAGTTATTGTAATGATCATAGGGAGTCCAAGAGACCTTGGAAGATGAATCCAATGATCACTTACATGTATATATACGTGTATCATATCAATTAAAAAATGCATTTCACGCTTATCAATTTTGTGTGTCTAACAGTGGTATTAGAGCCCATAATTCTTTAGGTTGGAATTTAACCTATGGTGGTTGTACATATCATTTCTTTGAGTGTTTCCTTTCCTTCTATCCATAAAACGCTCCTCTATACATTTGTCTACCAGTCTATCC
Source organism: Picea engelmannii (assembly GCA_009831015.1). NCBI lineage: Eukaryota > Viridiplantae > Streptophyta > Pinopsida > Pinales > Pinaceae > Picea > Picea engelmannii. The sequence goes on from ML806141.1 coordinate 21,504, forward strand.
TGCACTCAGTATTCTCATTCTGTCTTCTAGTCTATCTGGCGCTCTCTTTCTCTCTGGTTATTCTTTGCATGCCTTGCTTTTGTCGATTAGCTATCGAAAACCCTCATCTCCCGCGTGTAGCCTTCGTTCGACATCAAAACTCTAATTTATGTTACATTCTCTGGTAAATCCTACTTTCTGCGCTACAACTCTCTCCAACCTCTACAATCCGACTTATCTTGATATGGCCCCATCAACAATCTTCTCTCTATCTCACTGAATCATAGACTATCTATCCTCTCACACCACCACTCGACTTATGACCTCACTCTCCCATGCGTTTGGCCTTGCCCAACTTGCTCCATCTATATAAACTGTAATTTCATGTTCCAACCCTAATTTATGTGTTTCATACCACATATCATTCCTTCTCTATGTGTGTCTAACAATGTGTGTTTGATAACCTCACTATTGAAATTTTATGACCCTTCGAAGGACAGATCGAACTCATTCCACCTGCCATAGTTTATAGCACAATCTGTAATGTATGATGAGCCCTAACGCGCATAAGAAAGAGGAAAGCAAAACTGCGAGGATGATAACCAAGGTCGAGTCAAAACCAACATTAGCTACGCAAGGGAGTTCCTTCGATCTCTTTGGGCCATCCATTGATAGGCTGATGGGAGCGAATGCCTAGAATATCTTCTGAACCTCAAAGTGGGTGCAGGCACAACAACCTCTCATCCTAGTGGATTTCCAATTGTAGGGTTGGAATCAAGGAGAGCATTGTCATTTACTAAGACAATCTTATGGCCTCGAAATTCTTAGTAGGAAACACTAGATGAAGTTGAGACTTGAAGGGCTCCCCTAACAAATTTGCAAGGTTGTTCGAGCGTTCAAAGCAATTTTTTGGAATGGCAAAGTAAATTTATTGTTATTGAAATTATTAATAGTATTCTAGCCTTCTTCAATGTTACATGAGTTTTCATGTCCTATTAGTTCTTCATGCCTGCCCACTGAATTAGTATTAGTATTCATCCAAATACATTTAACTGAAGTCATAAGGGATATTTCTTTATATGAACATGATCTCCTTATCTTGTTAGCTTAATTGAAATCTATTGCAAAGTCCCAACTCAAATCAATAGAACTAGGAAGATTCTGTGCCAGATTGTCTAAGGGATTCTTACACCTTTGTTCGACCTCATGAGAATCATTGTCTACATGATCTACTGGTAAAACCATAAAAGAATCATTAATATTGTTGGAACACGACATCAAACCTCACATTCAATCTTGGAGATCCATACAACTCCAAAATCAAGGTAACTTGCAAATAGTTTTTTGTAAGTTTATTTGTGTTTTTCTGTAAACAAAACTGGTGCATTTTCGGTAGAAGCCAAAACCCTCCATTTATTGTTTTCATTTTTTGAGTCTAATTGTTAAAGGGTTGAGTTGCAAGAAACCCTTGAGGACTAATTTTGTCTTTAAAATGGCTTGAGTTGAGGCACTATTAGAGTTATTGAACAATCTAATCCTCTCTTATGTAGACAATATAGTCACCATTGACAAAACCACTTTGCAGTCTGTTGTAACATGCTTGCAAGTTTCACAAGCCAATGCAACACTACTGCAAACTCAGACTCAACTTCTTCATGATTCACTTGAGCGAAAGAATCTTCGACAACATTTTAAACTAGTCCTTGTTCAAAACAATTGTCTTTTTGAAGAAGATGATGATGTCGATTCAGTTCAACAACTAAAGCAACAACAACTCAGTGAGACAACCCAAGATTCAAGTATAAATGATGTTCAACTTTCTCTTTCCAAGCAGATCACCAGACCTTGGGAAGTAATCAGAAATAAGAAGCACAAAATTGATACTGGATATGAAAAGGATGTAACCTTTCATAATCTAGATTGCACCAAACTGATCTAGTTTCAGAGTACTGGATTACTACAATATGGTCCACATTCACTTGCTCCAGTTCAAGAACAGATTTAGAAATGCCAACATTGTCTGTGAGTTGGCCACATGGAAGATCGGTGCTTCGATCTTCATCCTTTTGAGGATTGTGGAAAGTAGAATCATCATTCAAACATATGTTCTAATAGCAAGAAACCTGGAAGAGAAAAGAACCACTTTGGGTGAATGACTTCTTGGTGATGGTCATCAATAGCCAAGAAGATATCTCAGTCATACTGTATAATTCATTCTCGAGTATTGACACATCTTGCAGTGGACATATTTTTGTCTTCTCACCTTGTCTGTGATAGCAGTGAACAACATCAACGATTGAAAGTCAG
>ML806141.1:30998-94707 GCA_009831015.1 Picea engelmannii
GCCGTGTCAATTTCTTTATAAGGTGGAATTTAATCTGAAAGGTAAAGAGATGAGATCTATTATTTTGTTGAATGTTTGTTTTCTTTTAAAGTTATTGTAATTTTGCATTAGATTTCAATTAGTAAGTAGGATAGTTTTGAAATGAGCATAGTTTCAAATTAAATAAAATATTATTAGAATATTATTTTAAAAGAATTTGCATTTATTATTATTTTCGTATAGATTTTTTTTAATTGCATGAATCCAAACTTGTAATTTTACATGAAGAAAAATAGGATCGTAAAGTGAATAATATATCACAAGACAATGGCATTTGAGTTGGTGGTTGTGAACGCGTGCACAATTCAACATCGAAGGAAAGAACAATTCTTATATTTCATGACTGTGATTAATGCAACGTGTCACTATGGTTGACATCTGTTACTCCAGGTGCCTTGTAGGTTTTACACGATACAAGGATGGTTACCTCCACCAATTTCACTGCAGATAACATCGAAGTTTGTATCAAAGGAGAGCGAGCTCTGTATGTGAGTGTTAGATGTACAAGAAGGTCAAGAAACGGTTGGTGATGATAGCATTGGTCATGGATATGCTCCTGGAATTACAGGCTCTGGGATGATTATTTGTGAGTGGGTGAGACGTTGCCCAAGCTCACCAACCCGCCCATCACTGCGGAAGCCATGGAAGAGCAGAATCAAGAAGAAGCATTTGAAGATACTTTCGAGTTTGCGTTGTTTTGGTACTCAAACCCTGCAGAATGCCATATTGTTGAGCATTTTGGACCTTAAACAGCCATTCAAGCTAGTATGTTGAACATCTCCTAAATCCCCGACGGAGTCTAGCAGCATTTGCAAATCCGCACAACCAGACGACCCCAACTTCAGGATGACTAGCTCTCTGATGGGATTATATATTCCTGCAATCCCTTCTCTTGTCCATGTAAGTCCATTCACACAATTCCACGACTGGTTGTGTCTATAGGTCGAATAGAATGTAATCCTATAGGCTTCTAAAGTCAATATGCTCAGAATTGGTTTCGCACCACGGGGTAGTACAGGTGCATTCATCCCTTCCGGTATGAGCTCATTGCCATGATTTCTATTCTATCCTCAGTAGAATCCTCCAGTTTCAACGACAATTTCAAAATCTTATGGGGAACCATTAGATTGTTGAATAATGAACAAATAGCCGAGCTCACTATGGATCAAACCTCGTGTACAATATTTCATTTTTATGGACATCGAAAATTCTTTATGTATTGATTAATAAAGAATAATAATGATAATTCTAGTTGTTTCACCATGTTTTGGTTTTCAGTCCAAAAATGAATACCGCTTCGGCAACGTCAGCATGAGAATTAAACCGGTGCCTGGAAATTCAGTTGGAACAGTTACTTCATATTATGTAAGAAGCTATGTTCACGCAAGAACAAAATCTTGCAGGAAGATTCATTATCAATTGACAATAGTTCAACCGAATTCCTGATATACACAATTTAAATTTCAATATATTAAAGTTTGTATTTTTCATCCAAAGTTTAGGCAGAATCTATGCAAAAGATGTTACCTGTATCAGAATCCCATAATTTGTGGGGATGCCACAAAGAAATGGTTTTTCTAGGACAAACATTGCAGGTGTTCAGTTCGTTCATAATCGAGGTATTGCAGGTGTTTCAATTTGTTTAAAAAACTACTCGAAGATTCCCCGTCTGGACTGGAGCAGCCCGCAGAACCATTGGTTGAAGAAGAACCGTTGTTTGACCGTTGGTTGAAGCTTCGCTGCCTGAAGAGGACCGTTGGTTGAAGCTCTGCCACCTGAAGAGTAGAAGTCCACAGGATGCTTCTTGCTCCGCCTCTCCTTTCTCCCCGGTCCAAACACCTCTTTCATATGCATGCTCTTCATCGTTGGCAGCTTCACCCAGATCTCTTTTTTCTTAGAGAGGAAAAGGAAGCCTCCTCCTACTAATGAATGAATAATTAGATCCGATGAAATGGAAGCAATATGTGCTTCAGAGCAGGGATGACACGCGGATCATACTTATGCACCGACCAAGAACCAAATGACTTAGGGGGGAAATGAATGAGCTCTGTGATGTGCTAAGGTCCAGGGACGACACATTTACTGGCACTGGCTTCATCGGGAAGCAAAAGGTATGGTGAAACGAAAGTATGGTGAATTCATTTTCATGGGGAAGCAGGAGCATATAAAGGAGGGTTTGAAGGGAACCATCTAACACGTAGCCCACAGGGGTCAGGATTGTTGATAGGAGTCAGAACACGCAGTCCCAATGACAAGCATCAAAACTGCCTCAATAAGATCTTGAAGAACTTTGGGTTAACAAATAATGTTCTAAATTAATGCTCGACCTGATGTCTAGCATTAGTTCAATAAACTTAAATAAACACTGAAACTCATCAGAACTCTCTAAATTTACCCTAAGTCTTGCCTTGATATGAGGCCAAATAAGACCTCCAACTTACAACTTAGGATAAAACGCAAAGTGAAGTTTCAAAAATTTATGGATTAGCCAAAACTTAGGTTAAAAGACTAATAATTCATTGATTTGCATGCAAGGTTAATAAAAAGAGACAAAATCGATTACTATTAGTCTCTACCAGCCCGAAGGGTAGGGACTAATAAGTGTTTAGCTTTGCTTTTGCTTTTTTGATTAAAAACATTTAAAGAAGTTAGTTAAGTGAAAGCATTTTAAGTTTAAAATCAAAATCAAACATAAAATAAGAGGTTAATTTTGAGATTTTGACCAATTTTAAAAGTAAAAAATGAAGTTACAATGTAAAAAATAACTAAAGAAAGTGCAACACTACAATTTCAATAAAATGTATTCTATTTAATAGAGTCATCTTTCACAAAATATATATATTAGTAATTGCCTTAAAAGGTGCAAAAATACATTGTAAGAATAGCCCTTGTATAAAAAGCAACAATTAGAGATCTAATATTTAACTTTTTTTTCAATATTCAATTACACACATTAGCATGCCATATGCAATGCCAAGGGGCATCTGAGCAAGGGCTCTCTTTGAAATTTACCACGAGTAAGATTATCCAAGGCATAAGTGACAACACATTTACAAATCAAGAAACCCTTAAATCAATCCATGCGCGAGGCATGCCAATTGAAGAGGAATTTTGCAAAAAGTAACAATTAGGAGAATGAAAGTTAAAATTTGATCATTTTTCATATGAACACATTTTCAAAATAAACCAAATGGCTTTGAAGAAATGTCATATGTTACCTTATTCAATGCCAAACATCTTAATGCATTATAAGAAGGTGGTTGTATTAACCAATGAAGGATCCTACCTTTTTTCCTATCACCAATCAATGAAACCATCATGTCCCCTACCCATCCCATCATCTAAGAATCAACATGACCATCACTACCAACTAATCCCTAGCATTTAATATCAATGAATCAAGGCAATAATCCTACCACCTAACCCAATCCCTATCATTCAAGATCAAGCATTGAAGGGAATGATTTAGCCACCCACCTACAAATAAAGGAAATGAGTCCACCTCCCATATCAAGGGTTCAAGGGAATGATGATCCTACCACACATCAACAAATGAAGGGAATGATCCCACAACCTACCTACCAATCATAGATATGGGAGGGAGAAGCGACCACCATCAACTCCCTATCCATGAATCAAGGGTACAAAAAGCATTTGATTGATAGAACTGAACTACACATGGAGAGAATTAACCTTGGCAAGGTAATATTTTTGTTGCCATACACTATGGTTTAACATTTATAGATGTTATATACTAAAAAATGGAAAAAATATAGCATTTCTTAGGAATTGTAGAGTTGGTTTGGGTTCTATGCCTTGGCAGAGTTACATTCCATATGATATTTCAAGGGCATTTTCTATAATCTTGAATTCAAATACTTCCAACAAAGAGCTTGGAGTATGCAAACTTCCTTTGATGTTTTTTCTCAATCGTTCTAAGAAAATATTGATTGAGAAAACCATACACCGGAAGTAATTCTTGTTTTAACTCTTAATTATGTATCCTTACTTCACAAACAAATATTGTTTTTGGAATTTTACGGACTCTTGAGTGCATATCCATGAAACGGTTAAAGGATTGGAACTTGGCCTTTAGACATCAATCCCACCCCAACCCATGTTCTTTACAATGCTACTAAAACAAGTGCACTTAGCAACAAAATTTGAAGGAATTATATGAGAATGTTATTTCAATTTGTTATGTTATTAATCTATCGTACATGGGCTCTTTCATTTCTGAAGATCCAAAAAGTAGTTAAACTTGTTCAGCCACATTCTTCATATTTAAATCCCAATTATAAGGTGAGGGCATCGTACTTGAGTGCAACTATTTGGGTTTGGAAAAAATTGTTGAGGAAGCAATGATCTTGCACTTGTGAAAGTTATCTAGATAATGTTTTCAAAGATTGGAGAATGATGTGGTCAATCATTTGATTCAGATGTTGTAAAACTAGACGAAAATTTTGAGAAACCCAAGTAACTTTCTTCAATAACCATTAAAATTAGTTACATTTGCATCCATGGTTCTCGAAGCATAGGTGTTATTGTGTTTTATTTGTGATCACCCTCATGCTAGAAAGAAAAGAAAAGTTTGTAGCCACATGATTCTATGATCACCTTGCATGGCTCATCTACATCAGTTTCCAGGGAACATGCTCCTCAATATTAATTGTTTGAATACTTTTTGAAGGGCACCACAAATCCAATCTTAGTTCCAACTCCTTGTTTTCTACTTGATCTAGTCTATTTGTTTCTCTTAAACTCTCAGTTAGTGTGTTAGAATTTGTGTGGTGATATGCATTCCCTTGGGAGCCAAAGCTATGAAGAGAATATATATATGTGTGTTGAATGTATGGTTAGCTTCCATATGTGATGATTGTATATCACACAAGTCCAACGAAGATGAGAAATGAAACACGTTCACTAAATCTGGAAAGTTGAGGAAGGTCAGTTGTCGATTGTATGTTCCATTGTTATTTGGTATTTGTGTTGCACATTTCCAAAGTTTTGTAGCATCCTCGTTATCCTTAAATACTCCAATTCAACTATACTTTGTTCATTAGTTGTTGTGTGCAGTATCAATTTAATATTTTTGGGAGGCATAAATTAATTCATATCTAGTTCTTACTCCTTTAACGACTTCAAAATCTTGATTTTGTTAACCAATCTAGTAAACAAGTTAAAACCTCAAAGAATATAGTATATAATAAATGAGATAATGGGCATCCTTTTAAAACTCCTCTTAAAGCTATGAAGAATTTAGTTGAATGCCCATTGACCAATATATAGAGTCATTTATTGAGCTAAATATACTTATTGTCAAGAGAATAGTACTCTAGCCATTGCCTTTTATATTTAATACCATCATCCAAAAGTGACATTCCGACCTACTAGATGGTTTCTCCATGTCTATCTTCAAGAATGTCGTTGAGTTTCTATTATTTCCTTATAAGAAAATCATCCCTCTCTATAGCTACATTGTTCAAAATATTTCTTCATGAGACAAAACCTATTTGGTTTCTAGAAACCAATTAGGCCATAAAGTCTCAAAGCTTATTGGCCAACATATTGACAATGATATTGTAACTAACATTAGAAAGAGATATTGGGTTCCAATCTCTAATATTATCCGCAATCATTATTTTTGGAAACAATATAAAAAAATGTGGCATTTATAGTCATAGATGCATTGTCATTGTATCTTAGGCTTCCATTGTCATATCCTTGAAAATTGTGACCACCTTGTCATTCACATCCTTGGAAAATTCAACATAATCCATATGCAGTGGGTGATTTAGTCGCAATGAATTTGTTAATAACATCTTTCAACTTCATCAATGTTGGAGACCTTTTTTATAGCTGGTCTAGTTGAGATTTTTGAACTAAGGGTAAAAGGGACAATTTATTTCAAATCAAGATATTCATTGTTAGTTCTATCTTCCCATTGTACCTTGCAATTTTCAAGGCTCCATCTAGTAATATATGATTTCATCTTTGACATGAAAAATTGTCCACAACTATGAGGAATTTTCTCTATCCTCGCAAATTTGTTAGGAATATTATGGCCAACCCTAAATGATTGTGTTGGGAATGAAATAATTGATCAATAGACCCCTCCGTAATCTCTATCCTTTTTTTCATAATTGTGTTATTAAATCAAATGTACCCATAATATTCATAATCTCATTACATGAACCTACAAACTAGTCAAAGTTGTCAAGGATTTCATTTATTATCGCAATGAATATCCAGTCAAGGATTTCATTTATTATGACGATGAAAATCCATTTATTTTATGTATATTTACCCTTTTTTATGTACTATGATTTTAAGGAACAATTTTTTCCCATATCATAGTGTATTCAGATTTGAACTCATATTTGGTAACTGCGACATGCATGTCAATTACAACTTCAAAAGTTCTTCATGTTCCTTTATAGTTTTATCAATAGTGTCAAGTAATTTGGAAGATTAGTCTTGGGTGAGCCAACTGTTAACATTTAGTTGCAGAAATCATCTAATTAGGATGTGCTTCATTTAATCAACTAACTAGTATTTGTAAACTTGAACATTTTCCTTTTCAAGTTCATTACATCTGTATTATATATTAACATTTTTCCTCATTAATTACTAGTATATCTAACACAGATTGCTCAACTTCCATCTAATCCCACTTATGATAGCTTCCTAGATTGGATCCCATTATCAACTGGCTAGAAGATGGCCCAAAACATCTTCTAAGAAGGTGTTTGATCTATAAAGTGTTGAAGATATGCCTCTTGATAGTTTGTCAAGATATATCTAAAGCAAAAAATTATTATGAGACTATCATTTATAGTGCTAATGCCTAAACCCAACAATGCTTATTGTTGAATCCTGGATAGATTTCTTCCCTAGGAAATTCTTTTAAATGAGATGGATTTCTCATTAACCACTAAAAATTGTACACTAACTTCTATGTAATTAACCAATATCTATAACCTTTTATATGGAAAAGGAATATGCTAAAGTAAAGTTTATCTAGGGAGATGGTAGGAAATAATATCAACTAATTGCATATGTTGTTTGCATTGCTCCTCTTTCTGCAATATGTAGTTTTATGTCACATGTTTCTCAAATCCTAATATGGAATAAATTCTCAATTATAGGTTTTTGTCGGAAGTGCTTCAAGGAACATCACTCAAGGGGTCACAACAAAAACAATAGACTTTCTCTAGCTTTGATACAGGTTCGTTAGAAATTCCTTCATTACATAATTGTGGAGTTCCTCTTCATTCAACAAAGCTAACAATTGGACATAGGAAAGGAGAGCACTTAAGATGGTAATAGAAATAGGTTTTATCCCAACTATTTTAGTTCAAAAAAGAGTTTAAATGCATTTTCACTGCATCCATTAAAGTGTAACATACAATTATTTCATTCCAAGAGACTCCACTTCTATGAACCATGTTGTCAAACATATGATGTGAAAATTCTATAGTATTGCATTTGGTATACATATTTGTTAGGGCATTCTATAGAAAGATATTTGAGTGAAATAAAATTATAACCACAAATCCATGAGTCTTTGTCCCTTCTTGCAAACCTTATAACTCGACGCAATCCATAAGTATACTTGCAATTACATAGCCTAATGGAAAACCTGAAATTCTACAACTTAGCCATTTCAATTCTTTGCCACAAACAAGAATGTTAAGAGCAGATCTAAAAATCCTCACCTTGGATTTCCATTCAAACTCATGCATTTAGAAGAATATTTTGGGCACTTGATTATGATTACCATATTTATGTACAATTGTTTTGATCAGGTTTAGGAAGAAAGCATTCTTCATTTGTTCAAGAAACACTTCAATACTATCAAATTAACCTACATAAGCAACCTTGTTTATAATTGCATTGAAGAAAAACTCGTTGCGGTCATAGTATTGATGTCGTTTAACTCTATTGAGCATGTGAAATGACAATTGAGAATATTCAACAAGTTTCAGTATGTTTAAGACCTCAATTGTTCCAAGCTAGTCTATATGTTTAAGATTGTTTGCATAAATGTCCAATTATTCATCATCTCTTTCCATGGCTCTATTCAAAATATCATCAGTAAGGGTCATAGTGCAAGAAGACTTCAACAATGCCCAAGTATCAAATTTTTACCATTGAAGGGACTTTGCACATATCCATTTGTTCAAAAGAATGAATCTTCTTCTTTCCATTGGGTTATTTTATTCCTTTTCTTGACTACCTATTGGGAATCATGGAATATGGCATAACAAAGCTATATGAAGCAACTAACAATCCCTATTGTTGTCTCCTACATTTCACCATAATAACATAGTGGGCATGTAATACACATATTTTCACCAAAGCCTTACAAAAATATTGTAATAAGATGTACTTAAAAAAAAATTCAAGCAATTGGCATGCTCCAAATTTCCAGATTTAGTATATCCTTTCTATGTTTACATATTGGACTTTTTCAATTTGCACTCAAAAAGGCCTAACATAAATATTTGTTGTATCTATCATTATGTTCATTTCAACAAGTTTGGATCATCTCTTATGGCTTCTACTTTGTCACATTTTTTAAGCATACACACATAGTCACTCCAATTCATTTGTAACATCTCGCTATTGCGCACACCTGATTGGACTTATTCTTTGAGGACACTTGTGTGCAAGTGATCCGGTTCATATATAATTGGTTGTCTTTGATTATGATTATGAGATGTTGTGGATCTGCTAATATGCTATTTTTCTATAATTATATCGACGTGTGTTATTGACTGGGTTCTCCTGAGTGTGCAAGACTTTGTACGTTAGAGGATGTCGATGGCATCGAGGAATCTCCTTGGAATCTGGATCGAGTCAGGGAGTGGACCGTTATAGTTTTAATGTTTTGATATTACAGATGTGATGTATGACTAGATATTATAATGTTGATTGTTATAGATGACATGTTTCATTGATGGATGTAGGTTGACGGTAGCTTGCGAACCAAACTCACATAGGAGTAAAGGGGGAATGCACGACAACCATAGACATTGAGGGAGAGGTGTGGCAGTAGCCCTGCCACATCCTACTAGCACTCTCATCATGACTCGAACTGTAGGTTAATGATTACCTAGTTCGAGAGATCCACGATGCCATGAGGGCAGATTGTGACAGTCACTCATGATGATTCTAAGGGGCGCACAATAAGGCAAGGTACTTATTCCTTAGAGGCCCTTAGTCTCCCATAAGATCACCTGACAGAGTATTGACTCCAGGGATTTGACATCTACCAAATTTAGTTAAGAGGCGAGTGGCATCCTTGGAGCACGTAGTGCGTATTGAAGGGCATGTCGCGCGAATAAAAAGGAAAGAGGTGAGTGGCACCCTTGGAGCACGTAGTGCATCCTGAAGGGCACATCGTGTTTTTAACTATGGTAAGTTAATAAACCTAATGCCTAGAAAACTATGCCTCCTTAGGACCTGGTCGGCCTTAAAATGAATGATGTGACAAGTAAAGTTTAATAACAAATTTTCCCTTAAGAACTGTTTCCAAGCCTAGTGAATTTAAAACCTAGATCTAAGTAGAACCTCTGAACAAAAAAAAAAAAACTAATCAGACATATAACAAGAAGGGGTTAAGAAAATTCAATCTTTATTAATTAAAGTAAAAAATTTAATGAAGGTTTAATTATTAAAAGGGGGGTAAATGGTTGTTTGTCTAAACTTGCTAATTCTGAACTTAGTTAAAAAGGGGGAAACTTAAAGAAAAAGCAAAACTTAAAGAAAAGGGGAAACTTAAAGAAAAAGGGGAATGTCTAACTTCGTAAGGAATCTAGCCTTTGGAACTTTCTATTTATGAACTCAACTAGGATTTTAGTAAGGTGTAAGTCATTTAAGAATTGTATGGGAATAATGGGACACCTAGGAGCGTTTTTAGGAACCCTTTTAGGTGGGTGAGGGAAATAGGAAAATTAATTAATTAATAAATAAATTTTATGGTGTAACTACGGGATCAGGCGATATGTGTACGGGGGAGGTTTTTCCTAATTAAATAAATGAAAAAGGAATCTGATGAGGGTTTGGGAAACTAATGACTAATAAAACTCTATAAAAAGGATAGCAAAGGAGGAGTATGGATCATGTCTGGTATGCGTAAGGTTACGCTTCCAAAATTTTGTCTTGACTGAACTTTTCTTGTGGGAGTTGGGGATACCCAGCTCAGAAAACGAGTGGTAGCTCGACCTTGCGAGGCGAGATGGGAAGCTAGCATTCTCTGGTATTGTGTGTGTCGCCCCTTTGCGGCTCGGGGAGCTAAGGGGGAGAAGAGTACCCCTAGCTTTGTCTGAGAGGTATCAGTGAGGTCTCAGTGGTTGGCAAGCAGGAGTTGGTCGGAGCGAAAGCGTGGGACAACGAATTTGGTTTCGCCATCGTCGGTCACAGTATTCCGGGTAAATCCGTTATTTGATTTATGGTTAAAATATACTTGCATGGTTGTGGTAGTATAGTGATGTCTTCTTGTTATTTGTTTTATTTCATATGTATTGTTGTGATAATTTCATCATTGGATTCGGTAAATCTCGGTATATTGTAATCTGCAATAAAAATAAAACTAGTTGATTATACTCTCATTGAATACACTGTTGTTAGTAGCATGTTGGTTTTCAGTTAGAGTAGTAGGCTTCCAGTCTAACTAAGCTCTGGTGTAGGAATGGCAACCTTATATATGTGGTATGTGCACAACACCCTGATGTTTCGTTGGCTCCTTCGCTTCTCAAGTTTGGGAATCTCGTTTTCCTCGTCACGTCCTTAATTCATTCTTGTTAATGTTGGGCGTCGTTGATTGCTCAGATAATTTTTATTTTCACCTTTACACCTTAATCAGACTTTATGGAGCGTCATGTTTTTATTTATGATTTTAAATTGTAGCCATTTAGAATCTCTACCCACCCGATTCTAAAAACTGTTTACTTCTTTTATTCCTTTCAACCCTTTTTTTTATCCTTGCGCAGTGTTGAATTTTGTTTCTCCCCAAGATGGATGTGCCCCCAACATCTTTGCGCAGCTTGAATTTTCAAGTTAGTTTAACTGTTATGACCATCTGACATAGCTATGTCTGCATTCTCTATCACCAAAAGAAAATCTCGGTTTTGCGAGTCGTCATGCTTTCTATTGCCCAAGAATTTAATACCGCGTTTGCATTGCCTGGACTGTCTAACAACTTTTGTTGTTGCGTGTCTGATTGTTGTCATGAGTCTGCCTTGATGGAAGGGGAATTCTTGTATGCTTAAATTTCATGTAAGAGCAACTCGACCGTTTCAGTTAAACAGTAATCTTCCTTTATCACAAACCCACCGGCGAACTACCTCCACCTCATCTTTGCCTTTTATCTGATCGTCGCCTAATAGAGAGAGAGAAACCACAAAGTGACGCGAACATTAATTCAATTGTTTGTTGAAGATATTCGTTGGTTGACTTTTGGGGGCAAGCCCTTGTTTTTTGTTTGCTTCTCACTGTTTTGCTTCTGAGATGGTCCCTAACTCTATCCCTGGTACACCTAAGATAGCTTGGGGCTTAACGGGTGGGTAGTCGTTTTATTTATTCGTCTGAATGATTGTCGTATGTTGCATTCAGTTGCATGATGTGCTAGTATGCTAGGTCGTTATGTTGTCTATTGCCTGAATTGTGTGCGTTGTGTTCGTCGTCAAGTTGTGTTGATTAACTTTTTTTCGTTGTTACTTTCCTACTTTAAAAAAATGAAAAAAATCACTTGTTATGCATTGCATGTTGTCGTAATGAATGGGGTCGTTACATATGGTATCAGAGTCGATTCGACCCGTGACTTGGGATCACTACGGAGTCCATTGATTGGATACTTGATTATAATTGTCGCTAATTAAAATTGAATTGTATTCGTGCAGGTAATCATGATTAGAGGACGTCGTAGAGGCAGAAGATGGGGTGCTAGGGGAAGAGGCTTGACGCCCCTAATAGCATCCATGCTCAAGGGGTCTAACCCCCAGGGAGACTAACAGGTTGTCGGGCAGGAACAGATAGTTGTGAGTGATGTGGTTGGGCTAATGAGGTCCTTTCAGAGGATTTTTGAGGCATTGATCATCCGTTTGGATAGAGATGAGGCCAGGGCGTCGGCACCTCCTGAGGGTCCACCGCACGCCCCGGTCGGTACTGGTAGCATTCACCGCGAACTCGAGAAGGTCAAGATTCCCGAGTTCTTTGGTGCCCCGGACGGCGTAGCCGTCAAGGCATGGTTGGAGAATATGGTGATGTGCTTTTAACTTCGTGACTATACCTCCAACATGAAGGTTTGCATGGCGGTATTTCAACTGAAAGGGAGCGCTCTACTCTGGTGGAAGACGCTCCTGCCGCAATTGAACATGGCAGTCAAAGACGTGTTGTTAGCGCTGGAAGTCACTCCTGGATTGCTTGCAGGAGCAGAGCCCAACGCCCATCAGTTTAATGTCATGATTTGATAAATGGGCGATCAAATGGAGATAAAGGCTCGAGGAGATATAATTCTAACTTGGGGACTGGATCTGGTACGTAAAGAACCAAGGAGGTCTGGAATCCTAACTTCAGCTAGTAGGTTGATTAAAAGATGTGCAGGTGGAAGACTTAGGAGTAAAATTAACAAACAACTTTGGGCAACAAGCTTTGGGCAGTTTGCAGAAGAAAAACTCTGAATGCAAGATCCGCTTGGTTCAGGGTCTCAAGAAACTGAAAGGGGACTTGACTGGATCTTCCAATTCCAAGTTACTCGGTGCTGGGGAAATCACAAGAATTGATTAGAGACGGCGCAACTATTACAGTGATCCATTACAACATCATCCTACAATATCTATAGCTCGACTGGATCCTCCAATTCTGAGCCGCTCTAACACAGTGTAAACAAAGATATGAAAGAAACTGGCATTCATAAAGCAAGAAATCTCCAAAATTTCATACATAATCAGAGTATCAATGCTTCATTAAAACTTTACATCCAGGAGCTCTTCTCAACCATCGATGCCTACAAAATGTGAGAAAACTCCTCTAAATACTTAGAGTAAAAACATAGAAGCCAATTCGAGACATCGCATTGAAGACATTACGTCTGCATGTTTACTGCACCTGCAGTCTCTGGACAGTCGTGAACTTCAGTTAGATGCAATCACGCTCCAAAAGGACCTGTGAATGAATTGACAAGCTTACAGTCATTTCTGGACTTTCCATTTATGGTGGAAACGATGTCCAACCACCATCAACGGCTGCAATAACTGTTTCATTTGGATCAGGAAAGGCCCCGGTCGACTCTGTACCTACAGGACATGGGGGGCTTCTCATTCTGCCATTTGGATCTGCTCGAAGAATTTATGGCGAGACTAGCGGGTAGACGTGGAGGCCGTCGTGATGACTGGAGGACTTGACGTGAAGTGGTGAATGGACGGTGATCAGGCAGGGGTGACTTTGCATGCTCGGTGTGGATATGGGATGAGGAGAGGCCATGTGGATGGATGTGGAAGAGGGAAAGTGATAGGGCAAATGCAAGTGGCAGAATTCATGGGTTTTGAAGTGTACGAGCCAGGTGGAGGAACACAGGGGCCAGGAAAAACTGTGGTTGGCATGACACGGGGATATGATGTGGCGGCAAGGGATAGGTATGTGATGAGGTTTCGGGGTTTCGGGATTCGCGGTGTCGAGGTGCACATGTACCTGGAACTCCCGATCCTCCGATTTGCGATGAGCTCCGCTTCCATAAGCTAGCCCCTACCGACTAGAACATGAACCATATGACGACTGCCTCCATGTGACCGTATTTAAACCCTCCATCAGAGTTTCGGCGTTCACGATGACACGATGTTTGTGTCCACGGGACTTGTGATTTTCCGATTGCCGATGTGCCTTCCGTGCTAGCCCTTCAACTAGGCTCGGGTCCAAGTGACCACTACCATATGCCCTCGACCATACTCTCCATCGGGATTTCGCGGTTTGTGATGTTAACGAGCATGCATCCTTCGGACTCGCGATTCCCCGATGGCTCATGGTCGTTGACCTGTCAACGGTCCTCTCCCTGTCGCGAAAGCCTACCACCTGTCCTCCACGATTGATAGTTGTTCCCCACCGATATGGAAGTCGCGTATCGTGATTCTGCAACGCACAAAACTCTCGCTCCCGGGATCTCCGATATCCCGATTCCCAATGAAGCCCTCCTGTGGAGCTTTCATCGCTTCTCATGTTCATGATCAGGCTCGCTTGCTTGACTCGAGTCCCTAGCAGATTTCTTCTGTGTGCTACGCTTGGGCACTTATCGCGCAGTCCTGCAGACCCGCGTACCTTTGTTCCCCGATACCATAATTGTTGCTAACATGTGCCATGGGAACTCTTCGAGGAATGGTTACGGGAGAGGTATCTATCCGAGGAATTCATTGAGCATCAGTTCAACGAGTTCAATACCTTGTGATAGGGCGGTTTTATGGTGCCTGAGTATGAGGCCCGTTTAATGGAGCTTCTTTGGTATGCTCCCCACCAAAATACCGAGAAACTTAAGGTCAACAAGTTCGTGTTCGGCCTTATTGTCAGCATTCATGCAAAGGTGAGGATTTTGATGCCTCAAACCTTGCATGATGTTGTCCAGAAATCCCTCATAGCAGAGGAAGATCTTATCAGCGGGGGTCAGAGTAGGACTCCAGCGAGATCAGCAGGACAGGTGTCATCTAGTGTGCAGCAACATCAAACACCAGCTAGAGATTCACTAGGATATATTGGCATCCAGAGAGGATCCACTTTCACTACACCTCGGCGACCAGCACCTCCACAACTGACTCCTTACAGAGGACCACAGCACCAGCAACAGCGTCGACCACAGCAACCACAGTTTAGGCATGTTCAGCAGAACAAACCAGGGTTCCCGGCAGATGGGTCGTCAGCTTGTACTTCAGGTACTGGGAGTATTGGACCGAAGAAAGGGTGTTGGACATGTGGAGAGCCACATTACCAGCATGAGTGCCTAGTTGAGAGGACCAGAGCATATGGATTAGTCGAACCCACTACCATGGGAAATTTGGGAAAGGCCCATCAGATTCATGCAGCGATGAATAACCGTCAGGAAGAGCACCAGTCGACTGTGCTCGAGACGTTAGGTATCGTCGTTGACTAGACCCTTAGTATTTTGATAGATCCAGGTGCTATAGAGAGTTTTATTTATGGTGCAACACTAAAAATAATTAAGAGACAGGCAATCGAACAGGATGAGTTTATCTTTCTAGAAATGGCTTCAGGAGTCAAACAGAAGGTTGGAGGGAAGTTTATAGGTTGTATCCTTAACCTGGGAGAGTTTGTCACTATGTCCAACCTGTACGTCATGATCTTAGGGTCTTATGGTGTCGTGATCAGTATGGACTAGTTGGAATCGCATGAGGCGATACTCAACTGTAAGATGAAACGGTTGAGCTTGGTCGATGATGAGGGACAGAGACATGTGACTGTAGGTTGGAACCAGGGAGTTTCCCTGAGGTTCATCTCTTCCTTGGAGCTACGGAAGAGCATGCGCAAGGGATGCAAGCTTTATGTGATCCTTTCATTAAATGAAAAAGGCATGGTGGAAGGAGTATAAAACCTTCTGGTAGTATGAGAGTTTGTGGATGTCTTTCCAGAGGATTTGTCAGGGTTGTTGCCTGAGCGAGAATTGGAATTTACCATCGACCTAAAACTGGGGACTGAACCGATAGTAAGAACGCCTTATCGGATGTCGACCCCGGAGTTACAGGAGTTGAAAATGCAACTGAAGGAGTTGTTGGACCTAGGAATTATACCTCCAAGTGTGTCACCGTGGAGTGTGCCTGTTATTTTCATATGGAAGAAGGATGGGTTGTGGAGACTCTACATTGACTATTGTCAATTGAACAAGGAAACAATCAAGAATCAATATATATTGCCAAGGATTGATGATCTGTTTGATCAGATGAAAGGAGAGACAATGTTTTCAAAGATAGACTTGAGATCAAGGTATCACCAGTTACGGATCAAGGAGGAAGACATCCCTAAGATCACCTTTAAGACGAGGTTTGTACATTACAAGTTTATTTTTTTACCATTTGGATTGATGAACACCCCAGGGGTATTTATGATTTTGATGAATGGGGTGTTCCACGAATACTTGGACAAGTTCATCCAAGTATTCATTGACGATATTTTGATTTATTCTCGGAGGATGGAGGAGCATGACGATCACTTGCGCTTGGTACTACAATGTCTACAAGAGAACAAATTGTATGGGAAACTGTCTAAATGCTCGTTTTATCAATCGAAGATTCACTATTTAGGGCATGTCATCTCCATCGAAGGTATCGTTGTGGATCCAGCAAAGGTCAAGGCTATTATGGAATGGCATGCACAGACGAATGTCCTAGAAGTGTGTAGCTTCATGGATTTGGAAGGATACTATCGATGATTCATCGAGGATTTTTTGAAGATAGAAAATCCGATTGCGGGATTGCAAAAGAAGAACAAGAAGTTCATATGGACTGAGAAATAAGCGGAAGCATTTCGAAGGCTCAAGGAGTTGTTGATGACAGCATCGATACTAAAGGTCCCTGACATGGATGAGGACTTCTTGGTATTCACTAACGCATCCAAGGAAGGCTTAGGTGGAGTCTTGATGCAAGACGGTCGAGTGATCACTTACATCTCAAGGAAGTTGAGAAGGCATGAGGAGAACTATGTGATGCACTATTTGGAGTTGTTATCCATTGTTTATGCCTTTAGAGTATGGAGACACTACCTTATTGGACAAAAATTTGAAGTAAAAACAGACCACTGTGGTTTACAACACTTCTTTATGCAAAGCGACTTGAATGTGCAACAACGGTGTTGGTCAGAATTTCTTAGCGAGTATGACTTTGAGGTTACTTACATAAAAGGAACAGTGAACAGAGTGGTTGATGCGTTGAGTAGGAGACCATGCATATTTTCGGTGATGCCTCTTCAGAGGAATCTACATGAAAATATTCTAACTTTACAGCATGATTATGAATGGTACAAGGAGGTCAAGGATTTTATCAAACAAAACACAATGATGGTACCAAAATTTGAGGGATTTACGATGGACAACAATGGATTATTAAGATTTAAAAATCGAATTTACGTACCGCCCAACGACAAGTTGAGGATTTTGATCCTAAAAGAGGCTCATAGAGCAATGTATGTGGCTCATCCTGGAGTCATGAAGATGAGGGCAGACCAAACCCTTATTCTCCTGGAAGGGAATTAAGGCAGACATAGTCTACTACGTGGCAAGATGTCTAGAATGTCATCAAGTGACAGCTAAACATAGACATTCGATAGGAATACTACAGCCACATGCCATTCCGGAATCGAAATGGGAGGTCATTTCGATGGATTTCATTGTCAGATTACCACTAATGGCAAGAAGACACGACTCGATTTTTGTAGTAGTAGACACTCTAACGAAGAGTGCTCATTTTATTCATGTGCGTACAACGTATCAGGCACCTGACATAGCTAGATTTTTCATCAATGATATTGTGAGGTTGCATGGCATGCCTAAGAGGATTATATCTGATCGGGGATCAGTGTTTACAGGACGATTTTGGATGAGTTTCCAAGAGGACTTGGGAACCATACTTAAATTTAGTACCGCATACCACCCGGAGACAGACGGGTAGATCGAAAGAATAAACCAAATCTTGGAGGATATGTTGCATATGTATGTGATGGACCAACAGAAGTGTTGGGAAGAATTCTTCCCACTGGTAGAATTTGTGTATAACAACAATTATCAAAGCACCATTAAGATGGTGCCTTTCGATTTTCTTTACAGGCGACTGTGTCGGATGCCTTTGAGTTGGGATCGACTTGAGGATAGGGTCATGGTGGGACCAAAAGTGATCCAAGAAAAGGAAGACCAAATGCAAACCATAAGACAAAGGATAAAGGAAAAGTAGGATCGACAGAAGAGTTGTGTCGATGCGCATCATGTCGATCATAGTTATGAAGTTGGCGATCGAGTATTCTTGCGGGTGAAACTGCACAAGAGTTCGAGCAAGTTTGAAAAGGGTGCTAAACTCTCTCCTATATTCATGGGACTCTTCGAGATTATGGAAAATAAGGGAGTCGTGGCCTATCAACTAGCCTTGCCTAATTCTTTAAGGCATGTGCACGATGTTTTTCACGTATCTATTTTGAGACATTATGTTAGTGATCCTACACATGTTATTGACATGAGTTCCTTGCATGTATTGGACGAGGGTGCGCTCATAGCAGAGCAAATCCGCATTCTAGACCATCGCATTCAGCAGCTACGGCGTCAAACAGTAGATCAGGTCAAGGTCCAGTGGGACAACTATAGTCTGCACTTGGCGACCTGGGAGGACACATATAATATGCATTGGCAGTTTCCATTTTTGTTTGATAGCTAGACATATTGATATTGTTAGACGCTTTATTTCGTCACTTATATACTGTGAAACTTTGGGACGAAGTTTAAACCAAGAGGGGGTGTATGTAACATCCCACTATTGTGCACACCTTATTGGACTTATTCTTTGAGGACACTTGCGTGCAAGTGATCCGGTTCATATACGATTGGTTGTCTTTGATTATGATTATGAGATGTTTTGGATCTGTTGATATGTCATTTTTCTATATTTATATCGATGGGTGTTATTGACTAGGTTCTCCTGAGTGTGCATGACTTTAGATGTTAGAGGATTTCGATGGCATCGAGGGATCTCCTTGGACTTTGGATCAAGTCAAGGAGTGGACCGTTATGGTTTCAATTTTTTGATATTACAGATGTGATGTATGACTAGATATTATCATGTTGATTGTTATAGCTAACATGTTTCATTGATGGATACAGGTTGATAGTATCTTTCTAACCAGACTCACATAGGAGTAAAGGGGTCACGCACGACAACCAGAGACATTGAGGGAGAGGTGTGGCAGTAGCCCTGCCATAGCCTACTAACACTCATGTCATGGCTCAAACTGTTGGTTAACGATTACCTAGTTCGAGAGATCCACGATGTCGTGAGGGTAGACTATGATAGTCTCTCACGATGATTCTAAGGGGCATGCAATAAGGCAAGGTCCTTATTCCTTAGAGGCCCTTAGTCTCCCACAAGATCACCTAACAGAGTATTGACTCTAGGGGTTTGGAATCTACCAAAATCATTCAAGAGGCGAGTGGCACCCTTGGAGCACGTAGTGCATCTTGAAGGGCACGTAACGCGAATAAGACGGAAAGAGGCGAGTGGAACCCTTGGAGAACGTAGTGCATCCTGAAGAGCACATCCCGATTTTAACTATGGTAAGTTAATAAACCTAATTCCTAGAAAACTATGCCTCCTTAGGACTTGGTCAGCCTTAAAATGAATGATGTGACGAGTAAAGTTTAATAACAAATTTTCCCTTAAGAACTGTCGCTAAGCCTATTGAATTTAAAACCTAGGTCTAAGTAGAACCTCTGAAAAGAAAAAAAAATTAATTAGACATATAACAAGAAGGGGTTAAGAATATTCAATCTTTATTAATTAAAGTAAAAGATTTAATGAAGGTTTAATTATTAAAAGGGGGGTAAATGGTTGTTTTCCTAAACTTGCTAATTCTGAACTTAGTTAAAAAGGGGGAAACTTAAAGAAAAAGGGAAACTTAAAGAAAAGGGGAAACTTAAAGAAAAAGGGGAATGTCTAACTTAGTAAGGAATCTAGCCTTTGGAACTTTCTATTTATGAACTCAACTAGGATTTAAGGCGTAAGTCATTTAAGAATTGTAAGGGAATAATGGGACACCAAGGAGCATTTTTAGGAATGTTTTTAGGTGGGTGAGGGAAATAGGCAAATTAATTAATTAATAAATTGATTTTCTAGTGCAACTAGGGGATCGGGCAACATGTATATGGGGGAGGCTTTTCCTAATTAAATAAATGAAAAAGGAATCTAATGAGGGTTTGGGAAACTAATGACTATCAAAACTTTATAAAAAGGATGGTGGAGGAGAAGTATGGATCACGTCTAGTATGCATAAGGTTACGCTTCCGGAATTTTATCTTGACTGAACTTTTCTTATGGGAGTTGGGGATACCTAGCTCGGACAACGAGTGGTAGCTCGACCTTGCAAGGCGAGCTGGGAAGCTAGCATTCTATGGTATTGTGTGTGTGGACCCTTTGTGGATCGAGGGGCTCAGGGGGGAGAAGAGTACCCCTAGCATTGGTTGGGAGGTATCGGTGAGGTCTTAGTGGTTGGCAAGAAAGAGTTGGTCAGAGCGTAAGAGCATGACAATGACTTCGGTTTCGCCATCGTCGGTCATGATATTCTGGATAAATTTGTTATTTGATTTATGGTTAAACTATACTAGCATGGTTGTGGTAGTCTGATGATGTCTTCTTATTATTTGTTTTCTGGCATATGTATTATTGTGATAATTGCATCATTGGATTCGGTAAATCTCGATATATTGTAATCTGCAATAAAAATAAAACTAGTTGATTATACTTTCATTGAATGAATTGTTGTTAGTAGCATGTTAGTTTTTAGTTAGAGTAGTAGGCTTCCATTCTAACTAAGCTCTGGTATAGGAATGACAACCTTATAGTTGTGGTATGTTCACAATGCCCTGATGTTTCGTTGGCTCCTTTGCTTCTCAATTTTGGGAATCATGTTTTCCTTGTCACGTCCTTAATTTATTCTTGTTAATGTTGGGCGTCGTTGATTGCTAAGCTAACTGTTCTTTTCACCTTTACAACTTAATCAGACTTTATGGAGCGTCATGTTTTTATTTATGATTTTAAATTGTATCCATTTAGAAGCTACACCCACCCGATTCCTAAAAACTGTTTACTTCGTTTATGCCTTTCAATCTTTTTTTTTAATCCTTGCGCAGTGTTAAATTTCATTTCTCCCCAAGCTGGATGTGCGCCCAGCATATTTGCGCAGCTTGAATTTTCAAGTTAGTTTAACTGTTGTGACCATTTGACATAGCTTTGTCTGCCTTCTCTGCCACCAAAAGAAAACCTTGGTTGTGTGAGTCGTCATGCTTTCTATTGCCCGAGAATTTAATCCTGCATTCGCACTGCCTAGAAAGTCTAACAACTTTTGTTGATGCGTGTCTAATTGTTGTCATGAGTCTTCCTTGATGGAAGGGGAATTCTTATCTGCTTAAATTTCACGCAAGAGGAACTCAACCATTTCGGTTAAACTGTAATCTTCTTTTATCACAAACCCACTGGTGAACTACCTCCACCTCGTATTTTCCTTTTATCTGATTATCACCTAATAGAGAGAGAGCAGCCACAAAGTGACATGGATGTTAATTATCATTTGTTGAAGAGATTCGTTGGTTGAATTTTGGGGGCAGGCCCTTGTTTTTCATTGGCTTCTCACTATTTCGCTTTTGAGATGGTCCTTAACTCTATCCCTGGTATACCTAAGATAGCTCGGGGATTAACCTTTCCTTCTTCATTCCACTCATGGTTTATTTGACCTCAACTATTGGTCTCTCTCGGTTGGTAGTGACCCTTCAGAACTGCACCTAATCCCTTTAAGTTAATTCTTATCTATTATTTTTCTACCTTGCGCATCCAGCCTTTTTATCTATAATATGATGGATGGAGGATATGACTAGCCTGCCTGAGATACAAACCTAACGATTTCCCTTTCTTGATGAATTAATATGATCCTATGGGATTAGGTGTGCATGTGTTTCTGCTGATGAGATGAGCTATGTCTAAGACGATGTCCTTTCCTTCTTCCTTGGGTGGGTGACCTTCGTTTCGAGTGATGCTCGTTGTAGCTAAGTGGACATTTCGCCCCTCCCTCTGCGCCTGGTCAGTATTCGCTCAATGGACTTAGGGTTGAGCGATCTCTGATGCTTTCCTCCATAATTCTATAATGTCGGTAGTGATTACAGTGTCAGCCTTAATGATAGTGTTGTGTTGTTACAGAGTGGGCATGGAATATTTTAAGTAATTTAGTATACAACCATTATATCGTAACTAAACCTTGGTGAATTGTGGAGCGATTTACCATGGGAGGTATTAAAGACATCAAAGGGATTGAGCGATTTAAATAATGTGTATATAATAGTTTTATAATTTGCATTGTGTTAACCATTTAATAGTAGCATCATGTTAACAATTTTATTAGTTGTATCGTACTTAACAGTTAATAGTTGCTTCTTATTAACAGTTTTAATAGTTGCACCATAGTAATAGTTGCTTAAGCTTTAATCATTTCATTGTAATAGGTGATATAACAATATATAACAGTAATATTATTAGGAACAATTTTAATAGTTTAGTAGTCTCGGCATCAACTTTAATGGTTCCATTTTAAATTCTGATTAGATAGTGGTGTAATAGTCTAATGATGCGTAACAGTTTTAATTGTTGAATAGTTTTGCATTCGCCTAATAGTTTCAGTTTCAATGGCAATATAACTATTGATTGGATTTAATTATGAGTAAGGAAATTACCCATTCGATTAGTTTAACAACTGCTTTTGCAATTAGATTAATGGTTTAAAGATTATCATTGCGTTGATTGCCTATAATAGTTTCAATTGCCTTACATTAACCTTGATTTTTTATATTATAAGTTATGAGATTATCGCCTTATAGTAGTTTAAATGTTCTCCCAACAGGGAACTAAATAAGGACCTATTGAATCATTGATTTGTTATGGAATCCTTGTTGAAAACTTGTAATTAGTAAACTAATGTTTTCTATTCTTCCTAACGTTTGAAGGGAAGCATGGATTTATTTCTGGAAGGAAGTAGGAATTTATGGTTACGATTTGTATTATTTTTAAGGTATGTCACAATGTTGGAATTTATGTTGGGGCGAAGGGTTGGATTTATTCCAGTTGCACAAGGGTCCTTAGTGCGCTCATCGCACTGTGGCAACATGATTTCCATTGATTGGACTGTTGCACGCGTGGATCAAGAAGCGCATACGATAACCCAGCTTAGGGTCTTATGTCTTTTGATGGGATGACATCGTTTTTTGGTAATTAAGGTTGTACTTGTTTGTAACATTTAATGTGATTATTTCTCGCTCACCGGGAAGGTTCCAGTTACTTGTGTCATTGATGTTGTTTTGTTTGGTTGAATGATGATTGTCCTTAGCTTTTAGGCTTGTGTTGTTGGTGTTGGGTGGGATGTAGACACCTCCTTGTTCCTCAGAACAGTCGCCAGTCTTGAGACCTTAAATGGTCAAAATCGATGGGAACCTAGGCTTGAGAATTGCTTATGTTTCATGGAGGTCCTAACCTTGCAGGGTAGGACAGGCGGGTAGTCATTTTATTTCTTCGTCTAATTGATTGTCATATGTTGCATCCAGCTGCATGATGTGCTAGAATGTTAGGTTGTTATGTTTTCTATTTCCTAAATTTCATGTGTTTTGTTCGTCGTCAAGTTGTGTTGATTAACTGTTTGTCGTTGTTACATTCCTGCTTTTAAAAAAAAAATTGCACTTGTTATGCATCACATGTTGTCTTAACGAATGGGGCCGTTACATCATTGTTTTCTAGGAAGCCATGAGGTTAGTGCATCATTAGATGGAACAATGTGTTCTCGGGATCTATTTCAATATTGAAACTTCCAAACTTTAATAAATCTTTCAAAATAGTTCGATTCATTAACAACAAACTTGAATGTTGAAGCAATATGTGTTGGTACTAAATGATTGTCAGAATGTTGGAACAGATAATGTG
This sequence comes from Picea engelmannii, assembly GCA_009831015.1. Taxonomy (NCBI): domain Eukaryota; kingdom Viridiplantae; phylum Streptophyta; class Pinopsida; order Pinales; family Pinaceae; genus Picea; species Picea engelmannii. The sequence continues at coordinate 54,749 of ML806141.1, forward strand.
CATATTAAGAGATTTGTTGTGGGATACAAAATGTAATTTTTATCTTTTTTTCACAAACTTGATCAATGATTTAATTCATAAAGCACTCATTTCCTGTAATTTTTTTGAAAATGGATTTTTTTGTCTAGTTAATAAAGATGGGTTGATTATTGGATGTACTGAGTGGGCATCAAGAGCTTGTTCCTAGATTGTCAATTTCATAAACAAATGTGTGATCTATGTTTTGATTCAACATTTATTCATTTTTCAAGAAATGTTAGAGAATTGATTTTTTTTTGGTTAAATACCAAGAAAAATGTGCCCATAATTTTTACCCTCGCAAAATAGTCAAAATCACCTATGTTTCGACCAAGATCTTTCATTTTCATTTCAAAGTTAAATTCAAATTATCAATTCTTTAGTATTTCCATGTCATTATAACTTCATGTCTTGTAAGATTGTTAATTCAACTACTCACATAGTAATATAAAACAATTGTAACCAATATTTTGGCCATTTGTTTTCTTTATTTTTGGTCATCATAGTAAAATTCTAAAAGTTTTAAGGTTTTTCAAGTTAAATATCAATCACTTGCCAAATTTCAACATTAATACAATTTTCAATAGGGGAAGGGAACCTAGCATTTTGTTTGGAAGCTTCATGAAACATGCCCAAAGCGATTACAATACATAATAGAGTGGCCTTGCTTTGGTTTGCAACTATACATTCTTCCAAAGTCACTTCGAATGCATATTACATGTTGGTACAACTATGTGCTTGAAAAGTCTTATTTTTAGTGCAAGGGAACATTTATTCATTTTGCAAGGATTCGTTTGTAGCTAATGCAACATCAAGGGCCATCTACTTTTATATTATACTTCTCTAATATATGCTTATGTTTTTCTCTCGTGTGTGACTATTCATTCATATGCAAATAGTATCTAAACTTAGCATGTATGTGAACACTATCTAGAATGTAAAGGAATGTTGTAACTCCATTAGGAATTTTAGAGCAGCATGAGGTATATTAGAATGTTGTGAAGTTAGAATACAATAAGTATTTTCTTGATGAGCCTGGCTCTAATAGATATAGATATCGATGCATCCAACTCCTGTATTCTATGTTATTTATGTAACTTCTTTGGACCTTTATAAATATCTTAATTGCCACAAGTTCTATTTTTTCTTAGAACCCCCCAATTTATAACACTTTTGTTGTACCAAGGACTTATCTTATACTCTCTCTTTTATTTTTTTTAGCTTCTTTAGCTAGACATTTAGTGGCTAGTCTTTATCCTACTCTTAGATCTTATTGTTTTTGTGTTTTTAGCATTGTTCTCAAAGATGTATGGGCACTCACACTTTATACCGACACTGGATGTACTATATTAGTCCCTTTGACTTACTTGTGTGGTCTCTTGTTGGACATTAATAAAATCACCTCATCTTATCTACATTAATAAAATTACCTCATCTTGTGGTCTCTTGTACTATATAAGATTTAGTGCACTCAAATTGTGGTGCTTATGTGCAAATACCAAGTATTTTGTCATGAGGTTGTTTCATGCACTTGAAGATATCACAATTATGGCATTTGTAGATGACATGAAAGGTAGGAATATTGTATATGCCATTACTACTATTATTTCTTGTGATTCTACAGATTTGAGCTCATCTCTTCATGATGACAGACTTCCTACCGCTATTTTCATGTAAATGAGGAAGTTGAGTCTTGAGTTGTACATGTAAATGTAGCCAATTCCAAAGTGACTCTATTTATTTTGTACAGTTCCACTCCTTAGAATAATTTTATACGATCCTTTTATTGTATTATGTCAAGCTCTGGGTATCATATATGTGCATTTTATGGCTAGAAAGGATCCATAACATCGTATTGGATCAATGAAATTTTCTTGTACAAATTGGTGTCTTTGTCTCCATTATATTGATCAGTATAGAGATTGGACAGACATGTTGTGGTATGTCTTGAATACTATGTGACAAAGTATGGTTTCTAGTTTGATTGGTTGTGTTTTCCAGATGATTCTTTGGCTTTGTTTTCTTTGGCATTGGGGTATTGTGGAAGAAAATAAACATAACACTTATGTTGTCTCTCTACACCATTAACATCTAAGTAGTTGATGTAATATAAAAATGCATTGTGCATTCAAAAGAGACTACTTACAAATATTACAAACTAACCATTTCCAACATGTGAAAAACATGTAAAAATCTACAAAATACTTAACATAGTAACGTCCTTGGATTCTAATCTCTATGGATGACCAGTTTCACCAACATAAGGTATTATACATGAGCAAGGAATCATGTACACATATTTTTTTAGTGGGGTCAAAGGGGTCCTTGACGGACTTGGGGGGGTTTCTAATTGTGTTTAGGAGTTTGAAAGTTACACCAATGTTCTTCTTTTCCAAAATTCTATGAATTTGATCCCTTAGTTATAGAGTAAGAAAGTATAAATGACGATATGTATTGAGCCTTCAAATTTGTTGTTCCACAAATTAGAAAAAAATTATCAAGATTTAGAGTTCATTTTGATTATGTTGAAAAATAAACTTTAATAATTTTGTTGCAAGTTGAAACAATAAGACACAAAGAAACTTGTGTAGATACTCTTAGTAAGTGCGAAGAATGTTATATATTATTGGACAAAATCTATTTATGTTCATGACTACATTCAACTTTGAATGACTAATAATAGTGTTTAGGATTTGAATTCATGAAAACAATTAAATTAATGTTTGTAGCAAAGGCTCATAACCAATTTGACGAATAACATCACCTTTTTAAAGCAATTTGGTAGTGGCAAGTTAAGTCACAATGTATTATAATTGCACATACACCTAATTGACTAAGCTCAACCAATGTTGAAGCTCGTGCATAGAGATTTGAACTCGTGACAATGATCATCTTAACACTTGTATCTAAGGCTCATAACCAACTCTACCAATGAATAACTTTAAAAAACTGACTTGATAGTGACAAAGTAAGTCGCGGTGCATTGTAACATACACACCTAGCCGACTAAGCATTAGGGAAAGTTAACTCATGATGAAATGCCATACACACACCTAGTTGACTAAGCACAAATGGTGTTGAAGATTTTGCTCAAGGATTTGAACTCATGCCAACAAACATATTAATACTTGTATTTAAGGTTCATAACCAACTATGCCAATGAATCGCTTTAAAAATATAGTGTTCCTTATTAGAAAAATAGAATATTTTGAGCATAAATAACAAACTATAACAAGATGTAGAGAAAAAATGACAAATTATAACAGTAATAGGTAATTGTTGGAGAACCAAAATACCACAATTAGCAATACCTTATTGATGAAAGAAATGTTCACTTGTCACTTTGATGGGGTAACCTCCAGCTAAGCAAAAATCCAATTCCAATATGATTTGCAAGACATCTCATTACCTTGCTTCTCCTTCTTTATATACTTTCTATTGAACCTCCTAGGAACTTTCTTGTGAAGGAACTTTATAGTAGGTAGAACCTTCTAGTAAGCCTTCTTACAATTATTACTTTCACATTATATCTATTACATGGGATTTTTTTAATAGAGATGATCTCAATACATAGCAACCTATCTATCTACCTAAGGGAGATAGGATAGGACCCTAACATACTTACCCCTGATAAAAAAACATGGTCCACAAGGCTGGCGATGAGGAAATTATTGAAGGAAATTTGTTGGTTCCCATGTGACATCCTCGGGATGTGTATCCTTCCACTGTATCAATACCTCTTCAATAGTGCGCTAATGGAGACGCCACTCTCTTTTGTCAAGGATAGAATCAAGCTACAAACAAATGGAACCTTCTTCATCCATTTCTCGAAGGTTAGTTTGAATACGATAATTAGAACCAAACATTTTCTTTTAGTAGGAGACGTGAAAAATTGGATGAATTTTAGAATGCCTAGGAAGCTCCAATTTGTAAGACATTGACCCAATACTTTTGAGGACATTATAGGGGCCATAAAAATTGGGAGCAAGATTTTAGTGTTGGTTGTATTTGAGTGAGGTATTCTTATAAGACAATGGTTGGAGGAACACCTGATCTCCTTTTTCAAAATAGTGTTATGAACAATGTTGATAAACCTCTTACTTCATCTAGTTTTGATCCATAACCAAATTATCTTTGAGAGCGCAAAGAATGTCATCATCATTTGTGAGGATTTTATCCACCTCCTACACCTTAGAGACTCTTGGTAAGTAGGATAATACTGAGGGGGGATTTTGGCCATAGACAACCTCAAAGGGAGTCATTCAAGTGGCACCATGATAAGTTTCATTATACCACCACTCTACTAGAGGTAAACATTGGAACCATTGGGATTGTCTCTTTGTAGTAAATTGTTACAAATGGATTCCAAGCACTTGTTGACAGCTTCAATCTGACCGTTAGTTTGGGAGTGATATCTTGTGCTAAGATTCAGTTGAGTGCCATGCAATCGAAACATTTTGGTGACTCGTAACCCAACATTTTGGTGACCCGTTTTTGTTGCTTGGGGGAAGAAATCCTTTGCTATAGGAAGTATTTCAGGATACTATGAATATTTTTTATCTCAAAACATTTCCCAAGTAGTCATGGATTCCAGATATCCATAACACGTAGTACAGCCATCATCTTATTTTCATAAGTTGGATTTCCCAAGTGCCTCTCACATATTGTTTGTTAGTAAAATCCATTGGTCATCCCTCTTGCATGAGTACTGCTTCGATGCCTTTACAAAGGCATCACATTCCAAGATAAAGGTCTTATTTAATTCAATCAGAGCAAGTATTGGGGTTGTACACATAACATTCTTAAAGTCTTGGAAAGCATGTTTTGGGTGTCATTCCAATTGAAATATTTGTTTTAGCATGGTTGTGTGGGCAGATAGAATCTTAGCATAGTCCCTTATGAACTTTCTATAATAACCAAGGAGACCAATAAAACCTCTTAAACCTTTAATATTTTCAGGATGAGTTCAATCCTTCATCACTTCAATTTTCTGCGGATCCACACACACGCCATCATTACTAAAAATATGGTCCAAATATTCCACTTTAGAGACACCAAAGGAACATTTGGACCTCTTAAGAAAGAGTTGGTGATAAACAAGTAGTTGTAAGACTTGACCCACATGGGTTACATGGGCTTGCCAATTTTTACTATAGATCAAGATGTCGTCAAAAAAGAAAGGGACAAATGACGTAGAAAGGGTTTAAATTTGTGTTCATGAAACTATAGAAGGTGGAAGCTACATTGAAAATATCAAAGGGAATCACCAAGAACTCGTATTGGCCTTCATGAGTGCAAAACGTTATTTAGTAATATCCTTCTCCTTCATGTGAATTTGGTGATAGATGGAGTGGAGATAAAGTTTGGTGACAAATTGAGCACCCTTGACCTCATCCAAATGGTCATCAATTAATGGAATGGAAAAATTATCCTTGACTATTAGTTTGTTCAGAGCATGGAATTCAAAACACATGCACTTATTTCTTCTTTCTTGAGTACAATGAAAACTAGTGAACAATAAGGGTTGGTACTAATGTAGATCACACCAACTGGCAACAACTCCTGAGCTATTTTTTGTTTTGTTTCATTTTTTTGGTCAAATGGATGGTGATATGAGTGTACGTTGGGTGGGAGGCTACCTAGTATGAGTGAAATAAAATGATAATGCTCACCTTGGTGTAATAATAATGTATATGTGCTCGTTTCACCATAGACAATGCTACACCATTGTCACCCATCCATAGGCATAAATCCTCCCCTTAGCACCTTAAACTTTGATAGAAAGAATGATTCCAGGAAGCCACATCAGAACCACAGATGACCAAGAGAGAGCACACCTTCTTCAAAGGTAGAGCACAAGATAAAGATACCAAAAAGATTGAACAAGAGAAAATTTCCCAACAACAGTTGTTGCTCCTCCTCCTCCAAACTTGTGCATTGTTTTTGGTTTTCTAGCTGAGAGTGAGTGAAAAAATGAGCCAAGACGTCCTCTATTTATACTAATCTGTCTAATGATTTTCTAGCTAGGCCGACCTAAATTTTTGGTAATTATATTTTATGTTTATCTTTTTCATGTGGAGTCGACTGGTCTTTCTAGAGGATAATATCTTAATATTATATATTCTGTTGATCTGACTTGTCTTCTAGGGTTTTTACACATATGTTTAGGGTTTATCTTGCTTTCAGAATATTCTATTCTAGTCAAAGGTTACACATGGAGGTTAATACCTCCCACAACTACCATAATATCAACACTCCCTCTTAGCTAGGAAGGTATCAATGGTCTCAAACACATCCATCCATATTCACATGGCATGGGAAAGACTCATATAGTCTTTCAGACCATTCTACAGGTAGTATCATCATGTCATACATGGATACACCCATGTGGACCTGTCAATCTCGTCTAGGGGCCACAACTGGCTAGATAACACTAGAGCTACCCCTCATAGTGTGTGTCACCATCATCATCATGGGATATACCCACATGATGTGCTCACCCATGGATACACCCATGTCGTGAGTATCATCATCACTATCAACATCATCTGGTAGCAATTTGGCATCAAAACATATCATCACAATATCCATGAGCCTCATTTAGCTATATTGATGATCCATCTCCACCACCATATGTCCAGCACCTCGGGTCATTCTTGTCCCATGAAAAGAATCATGACCTCATCCGAGCCACATTCACCTCATAGTTGATCCTCTCATAGAATCACTCTATGAATGCGTTTAGCTTGATGTTATCAGACACGTGTGTCTAGCAACTTGGGTCATTCTTTTCCCAAGACAAGAACTATGACCACATCGGAGCCAAAAACACCTCATGGTGATCCTCTCATAAGATCACTCTGTGAATGCATTCATCTTGATGTTATCGACCACATGGAATTGCACCTCAAGTCTCCAGTCTATCGAAGACTATGTCGGGGCACATCTACTCTGAATGTAGATGTTCCATATCTCCCATGGTCTGTAGCCCAATTCCTATGGATATAGAGTCGCCCTGATGTTTATTGGGGATACTCACCTACTCGTGATTTAACTACTCACCTACTTGTGAGAGTTCAATTCCCAATGCAATTCATACATAGGATATCTATAAACAACTCGAATCTTCAGTCCGTTGAAGATTACATCTGGGTCTATTCCCACATGATCAAGTATGTATGATCAATCTTGGAATATTGGCACAATATTGCAATCATCAACACTCCCCCGGGGAAACATTTGCATTCATTCCAAGCTTGTCCCAAACAAAATCTTAGTGAAAATATCAGTGATCTTCTCATCTGTGGATAAGTGATGAAGCCTCACTGCTCCTTCCTGCACCATGTCTCTGATAAAGTCTTTCAATATCCTTCATCTCAAACTCTGAAGTCAACTCCCTCTATCTGAGAGAGTCCTTGAACCATGCTTCTGTCTGTTGCGTACTGTAAAGTGTCACAAAACCATCCTGGCTTCTTCCTAATCATTGACTCCCTCTGAAGTATGACTCCCTCTAAGTCCTTTCAAGCCTGTTGTTCTGTTGGCATACATTTCTTGTTCCTAACCTAGAACTAGGGGCTCTCGTACCAGGGATAATGGCCCTTCTAAAAAATATTAAAAGCATGGCCTCCCGTATAGGATAATAACCAATATGGCCTCATATAGGTATAATAACCACAATGGCCTCATGTACTAGGATAATAACCAAAACGACCTTCTCTACTAGGATAATAACCAAAACAAAAAGAAAAATGGACTCTTGTACCAAGGACAATGGTCCAATACAAAATAAAAAATAATTGAAATAACTAAATTATACTTACAATGAGATTTGTAGAGATCCTCCTGAATAATCGCTTTGAGGATCGTCATCACGTTTAGTCTTCTCTTATGTTTGACCTTCTCTTCATCTTCTATCGGTTTAGGAATGTCCTGGTTTATGTAGTCTAGAATATCATTTTCTCCTAATATAATAAGTAACTTAATCTTCCATGCTCTGAAGTTGGTGGCACCTTCCAATCTGTATTCTACTCTGAAAATGGTCTTCATGATTGTCTTGACTTTCACCATTCAAACTTTAACTTTGACCCAAAAATCCAACCTTGACATTTTTTTATGGATAAGGGCACTAGGAGATGTGTTGGGTTATGGTGCACTAGAATATCCAAGAATTATGCCAAACACTTCACTTAAAGTTCTCGAACAATCAGGTTAGGGTTTGTTGCCGTTGCAAGATCAGAAACCCTAGCTACAGATTTACCTTCGAGTGGTTAGATTTTTCTGAAGGTGGTGTGGGCCCATAACCTTTTAGAATAATGTAAATGTGCTCATTTCACCACAGACAATGATACACCATTTTCACCCGTCCATAAGCATAAAGCCTCCCCCAAGCACCTTAACCTTTGACAAAAAGAATGATTCTGGGAAGCCACATCATAACCACAGATGACCAAGAGAGAGCGCACCTTCTCCAATGGTAGCACACAAGATAAGTATACCAGAAAGACTGAACAAGAGAAAACTTCCCAACAACAAGTGTTACTCCTCCTCCAAACTTCCACATTGTTTTTGGTTTTCTAGTTGAGTGAGTGACAAAATGAACCAAGACATCCTCTATTTATACTAGTCTATCCAATGATTTTTCTGGCTAGGCCAACCTGACTTTCTGGTAATTATATTTTATGTTTATCTTTTTCCTATGGAGTCGACTGGTCTTTCTGGAGGATAATACTTAATATTATATATTACGCTGAGCCAACTTGTCTTATAGGGTTTTCACACATCTATTTAGGGTTTCTCTTACTTCCAAAATATTCTATTCTATTCAAAGGTTACATATGGAGGTTAATACCTCCTGCAACTACCATAATATCAACACTTGAGAGGGTGGTAGTCCTTGGGGACGCTCAAAGATGGATTGGTGTTTGACCAAGACTAACTGTATGTCAGAATGAATGGGTTGAGAAGGTGTCTCAAAGGATTGAATTGCACATTGGAATTTAGCCACAATCATTGAATGCCCCTTTTTAAGAAGATTTCTATATGATGGGATTTGATGATTTCTGGAGAGTTGGATATAATTTCTTTGAAAGTATAGTTATTCTCATCCTATTTGAAACTCACATATAACTCATGGTAATCCATGGTGATGGGTCCTAATGTTTGTAACTATTCAACACCCAATACAATGTTTCAACCCCCAATTTCGATAGAAAACATGTGGGTTTTTAGGGAATAACCACCCACTTGAAGCCTCACATTTTCACAATAACATCCACATTTCATAGAACCCCCTTTAGCATTCATGATTTGGAAGTTGTTCACACCATGGTTGTAGCAATGTGTTTCTTGGGCTATGCGTTGTTGAATGAAGTTATGGGTGCTACCATTGTCAATTTAGATAATGACTTTGTGATGTTTGATGTAGCCAAACAATTTGACGGTTTGGGAGTATAAATACCAGTTAAGGCATGCAAGGAAATATGTGTTTCAACATCTTATGGATCAAGAAAGGGAATGTTTTCAATGAATGGATGAATAACCTCTAGGGGTACAAATTCAACTTCATCATCGTAAATGTCCTTTGAAATGGCCATAAATAGTTTTTGCCCCTTACATTTATGCCCAGGGGAATATTTCTCATTACAGTTGTAGAAGAGACCTTTAAGTTCGTGTTCCACAATTTCATCTTGGGTTGACTTGTGGATCTTGAGAGGTGGAGAGGACATAGAAGGATTGGTGGAGGGGGGGAATATTGGGGTGAGGATGGGGAATGAATGGGGTCTTTTTTTATTTGAACATTCACAACCTTTTGGGATTCCTGAGTTCTTTAAAAAGATTCCAACCAAATAGTAGGATGATCCATTAAGACCTATGCATGTATCTCTTCTTTCAGACCACTAATAAATCACTCCTTGAAAATACTATCAAACATGCCCTCAATGCAAATGGTCGGCTACTAAAAAGTGGATATGAAATATTCAACTATTTTGCATAGTTTAAGGTTGGTCAGTTATCCCAAATAATGAGTGTCTATTTCAAACCATACATAGAGGTCTGAGCCAAATTGTATCTATGAAATATAACCCCTGTGGGATTTTCTATTCCATTTCCACTATTGTCAATGTTCAGGATCCAAATATAAGACACCCATGCGAAGTTTCATCAAGTCATGTGTTATGCCATGCAGGGAAAAGTAATGTTCCATCTGAGTGACCCATCCTTTGGGGTCAGACCAATCAAGTTTGTTGAAATTTTTGACATTGGGAAGTCTCTTCCACATATTAGTCATTTGATCATGAACAAGTGGGGTGGAGTGATTCCCACTAGGATTGGATGATTTAGCCCCTTCCTTTTGGGGAGTTTGGCATGCAAAACTTTCAGGATGAAATATTTATCCTAGAGTTTATAAAGTGAGGAAAATATTACATTCAATGTCCATTTTAAGGTAGGTGAACCATTCAATTTTTTCATAGAAAAGTATATGAACTTTGCAAATAGTTCCTTATAGAAGCAAATAATTAGGTGAAATCTTCTAATCAAATAATTTATAGTGGACGGATATTTATGATATGTGTTTCTTATGTTAGGTTAAAATTGACACTCTCAATTTTCTTGATGTTATAATTCAATTTACCTATTATGTGGGTGTTTTGCATTGTTGTCTTACATGTGCGCATATCAATGAAAAATATCAAGATAGGGTTAGACACCCATGCACATTAATAAGAATAATATTACCAAATAAGCAAATTTAAAAAAAGACCCAAACACAACTTTCGATTGAAGGGCTAATGAAACATATTGTCTTGGTGAATTTACACATAAATAGATGTGAAGATAAAAATGGTACGTTTGCAAGAAGATGAGTTAATCTCAATTTATATGCCCACTCCTATGATCTGTTCATTTCCATTCCCATGTCAAGATTTTAGTAACTTTGAAGTCCAAACACAAGTTTATGATTCATGGTAAACTAGGAAAAACAATATTTAAATTTTTTGTACCTTTGGATTTGAAATGGACATGGACCAACAAATTCTAATTTCTATGTACTCACTCAGAGTTAAGAATTTGGATTAACAAATTATACACTTTGCACATAATCAATGCATTACTATATTGTAGCTTATTTGGGTTCAAATCTAGGTCTCATCAATGTATTATTAAAAACATTATATGATGTATTTTTGTAATATAAGACATAGATTGTTGGAATAAATACATGGAGAACAATGAATAATTCTTTTGGATACAACCATGGAAGGATTTCCTAAATAATATCGTGGAAACATTTATGGCATTCCCTAATGGTACATATGACTAAAGTATTTATTTTATTTGTATAGCATAATAAAAGTGTTATTTCCACCCGTTGTTTTCTTGTCCAAAGAGACTTGCAACATGTTGGCTATCTCTTTAGTAGCTTGTTAGTAATTAATCCAAAAATACGAATGATAACTTATACTTCTCCTCATGTTGGTTTTGCTACTTTTTATGTTGGGTATGCTATTTCATCACCTCAGTTGGTTTTGCTACTTTTTATGTTGGGTATGCTATTTCATCACCTCAATAATCTACTGCAGAAATCTGCAGCGGAATCAACTTTTGTGCTAATTGTATTTGTACCTTATGGCAGATGTTAAGGATAGCAATAAATACATTGGTGTTGTGTATGTTGCAGGTAATAATAAATCTCAACTACAACTTGATTGGCCTACTAGATATAATGTTTATCTTAGATAATTCATTGAGATATAAAATCCAATAACATAATTATCTCAATAATTCATTGAGATAGTTTGTCGACACAGTGTAAGATGATTTGAGAAGTTTACATTTTGGTTTATATATATATATATATATATATATATATATATATATATATATATATATATATATAATTTTTGTGTAAAAAAACAAGGTAGTGTGGGCATTCTTAGGGATAAAAAAATTTAAAAAATAAATATTAAACAATAAGTTATTTTATATATATATATATATATATATATATATATATATATATATATATATATATATAAACAAAAACATCAAATAAACTATAGTATATTAATACTAAACTTATATCTTTTACAACCATACACAAATATAAATAGTGAATAAACTAATATCCATTCATATCAAATTAAAACACAAATGTACATCACCACCAGAGTTGTCGGCATAGTGTAAAATTATTTGAGAAGTTTAGATTTTGGTTTCTGTTACGGAAATATTCCCCTGTAGACAGGTGAACTTTCCCTTGGATTATTGACCCCTATAACAAGATGGAAACAATCATTTGGACACTACCATTCCTATAAACTCATTTTGTTTATCGAAAAAGAGAGAATAAAGTAAAGTAGGATGTACTTTGTTTATGACGTTTGTCCTGGCTACTCCTATCCATAAGCTTGATCCAATTCCTGGCGTAAATAAACACCTGCAATGAACAACAAGAAATAAGTGACTTCCTTCTACTCTAATGGATTAGGCAAAATAAATTCATCTATGCAAATCAAATTAAACATAGACAAACACATGAAACCACATACTTGAAGGAAATAGGCCAAGTATATTAAATGACAACAAAGAAAACTTACAGACCATGAATGATGTCAGGTGCAACTCCTCCAAGATCTCCTCGTCCAACCCTTGCATGAATACCGTGATAATAAGTTTGATATCTCCAAGAATCCTCCTCTTCTCCATGGAAATCCCTCATTATATAGGATTTGGAGGCTTAACCACCATGGAGAATATCACTAACTAGATCCACTAAAATGGGATCTCCAAAAATCCTAGGGAGAAAATATCTCTCAAGGATTTTAGGGAGAAAATATATCTCAAGGATTTTAAGGAGGAAATATCTCTCAAGATCCACCAAATTAGGATTTTGGTTTGAGAAAATATCTCAACCATCTATGAGATTCTCAACCTCTCCTTGAGATTAGGAAACTAAATGTGAGGTGGATTCTCACAGTAAATTAATTTCCTTTTTATGAATATTAATAAATAATTCATGTGCACATAATATTTTGACCTTCATATGAATAATAATGAATAATTCATATGATATATTTCTCTACCACATTGACTAAGGATTGTGACAAATGTTATTTTATGGTGTCAATGTGTATGCATATGACACTTAGCAAGGTGCATATGACATTTTTACGATACTTGTGACACTTAGGGTGAGGTACATAAGTGTGAGGTCAGAAGAGAAATCGATGGACGAAACACTTTACAAATTCTTCAATGCAAGGGTGTGGAGTTGGAGAACATGGAAAAAGTTCCAAACAACCATCAAAAAATATTAATATATGTTCCATTTCTGAGGCAGGCATACCTATGTTCGGAATACGAGATGACTCAAAGCATGATCGTCGACCAATACATTGTAGATCCATGAAAAATATTGACTAAGGATATGGCCACTAGAGATGCAATGTGGTTCCATACCTCCATGACATGAACTAATTGTAGCCACAAAAAATACACAGTAGAGCTACGAGATGATAAAACATAGCCACAGACCAATACAATGTGGATCTATGTGATAGTATATATATCAATATGCTCAAATGATCTTTGTCGCAGCCTGGGAAAAGTAGATAACAAATTGAATGCTCGACACATTGTCTTCGTCCCAATCGCGATGTGGTAGGAATCTATCCATGTGAATAGATGATTTGATGTCGAATATGGTAGAAACCACTTGATTACCGATCATTGAGGTAAATTATTAACAAGTGCGAGGGAAATCACCAATGATGTCAATGACTCCCAAGGTACCCTAGTACATTCTAGCGAATGTGAATAAATGAGTTGAAGTTGAACATTCATGGAATCATCCAATTAGAGTTCAACGATGTAAACCTATTGTCGGAAGCGAGGAGGCAATCCATTGAGGCATGCAGGTCCCAAGGTACTAATTGGTTTCTAAGTCTAATTTATGGATGATGTGTTGAAGTCGACAGGAAAATACTCGTTGAAGGAGGGCCTTGATGTATCCCCCATCATCGACATGAAACTAACCCAGGAAAGTGATGCAATATGGTGAATCGAATGAGTATGGACTGACATAGGAAATGGAAACTAAAAATAATGCAGATGGATGGTTTGAAGTGAAACTTCCCTTGAACATGATGAGGAACGACAACTAACTTGGAAGAATTGACTCGACGAGTACCAAAAATGTAATGTGATGGCAATAAGAGCACTCTTCGACTCGACGAAAAAGTATGGCGACACATGGAATTGGTATGACTCAGATACAAGTGGATTACTCAACTGTAAGATGAGACACAAACAGGTGCCATTTTCAAGGGAGAAAATAGTTGCCATAAAGGATTCCCAAAAAATTGACCCACTTCCTTCAATTTTTCCCCCACCTATATAGATGAGTACCTCTTTTTAATTTAACGAGCTCAAGGAGGGTAAGACATGCTCAATACAACTCACCTTCGATAAGTTCCTCTTCCTTTATTTGATGAACTGGAAGAAGTAAGGGTTCGTTCCCATATGGGTCCTTCAATATGTAGTTTAGCGAGTCCAAAGAAGGAAAATTCAGTGGTTTTTCATGTTTAGAGAGTCTGAAAAGAACTTAAAGGCGACTCCATGGATGACTTTTTCATAAATTTAGTCTCCCAAGCCTGAAAAAAGTGTAAAACAATATAGGGGAGAACTCTTATAATCATGCTTGATTATAGTGTTCATTTTTCGTAATTAGTCTCGCGAGGCCGAAAAAGAGATAAACTATCACTCGAAAGATGCCCTTTCAAACCTTTTAACGAGCGTGAAAGGAAGCAAGATTACTTGACAATCTTTTCATGTTTAGAGAGTCTGAAAAGAGCTTAAAGGAGACTCCAAAGAGTTCATTTTTAATATAGATTTTATGAGTCTGAAAAAGAGATAAAAGTGTACTCGGTAACCTATTCTCACATATTTACGAGCATGAGAAGGAACAAAGACTAAGCTCGGTAACTTACTCTCATGTATTTACGAGCACGAGAAAGAACAAAGACAAAGATCATTCTAGAAAAAGACTACTACATTATGATGGGAATGACCTTCGAACGAGGATCACTCTTAGCAGCGTGTCTCTCTAGAGGTAGTTTTCCCACAACTTCTTTGGCAGAAGTTGGCGATTTTGCTCCAGCATGATGTCCAACGGCCGGAGACCTGCCCCCCAAGCGTCGTTTCCTTCAAAAATTCTTCTTCTTTACCCATTTAGGTTTTTGGTTACTAATGGAAATATTTTCACTAGGCGGAGGAAAAGAAGGTTCAAGTACTCAATCTAGAGTGAGAATCGATTGTAATGGAGAGGGGCTTGTTTCATTTTTTAACGAGCTCTACATAGACAATGAATGATGCTCTTCGAGACCAGGTACTACCAAAGGATGATATGAATCGAAGGATTGTTGTACCTGAGTCAAAATCATGTTTAAGGTGGAAACTTGCACGGTGAGAGGAGCAGGCAAAGGAAAAACCCCCATGAGCGAGGAATCCTTGAGAATACCTACACCTACACTCTCAAAACCAGTATGTCCTAGAAAAGGGACATTATTCGCTACGACATTGTTGAGATATGGAGTTGTATACTCAAGTTGGTCAACCGTGATAATCTTTCCTTGATGGGGAAATCATAAGATACGAAACACCGAAGATGTGACGACCGTCATCGCATAAAACCATCTATGACCAAGTAACAAATTATAGTCCAGGGGCACATCAACTACTTCGATATCAACCGAAACAGTCTTACCTTTTAACATTATAGCGAAATATTTCAAGAGTCCCTGAGGTTGGAAACCATGTCCATCAAATTCTTTCAGGGTGGTAGGGGATGGGGTAAGTATAGGAGAACCAAGGACTATCCAACAAAGAAAATTCATGACACAAGTCAAGGCTCCCTCATCGAAAACAGTATGATGGATGTTCTTTCCACCAACCAAAACTTGAATTTGGAAATCTAAGTGGTGGGATACTTTCTCCTTAAAATAATCTAGATTAAACGTAATCAAGTTCGACTCCTTACAATCTGTGGCTCCAATGGTTGACAAAAGGGTTCTACGTTGACTTGGATAGTGTTGTAGAACTTTGAGGGTTAACATAGCACAAGGTGCTTGTGCCAAATCTTCAACTATGTTGTAGTTTTATGCAACGCGGGTATTTGGATTAAATGTCACTTTTCGAATTACGTTATTGGGCAGGAACAACGCGGCGTCAAAAATCGACTTCTCTGTCTGAAGAGGATTGGAAGATGAAGAAGGAGTAGAGTTAGAAGGCTCGTTGATAGCCTTCCCTTTAGTTTGATCACCTGGAGGAGTGTCATAAGTATTTTCATGAGTTGTGACATTAACCATATTGAACATGTAAACCTCATAGGCACTCGTGGAAGCATCCCCACGGTGGGAATGACCCGGGTCGCCTCCTTGCGAAGGGACAGGTTTTTTGCAACCAAATGTTGTTGTTGAACCAGTTGGGAGGTACCCTTCAAATATTTAGCGACAACCTCATGATGAGGGCAGCCTTTCATGTAGTGGTCTTCCTCACAAATCATATAAGGAGATTTAGGTTTTCTTGTCGATTGAGTATCAGCAGACTTAGGATTATCCTTCTCGTTAGAAGGTTTCTTGGTTTTCCCTTGTTTTTCTTCTAACCTCATGGTTGTTGATATGAAGTGGATTCGACCGCATTCACCTCAGAGGTTTGAGAAGGAGCGGAAGTAGTTGATGTTTGGAACAGAACTAGGTTCTGAAGCTGGTCTTGACGGATCATTTGATGGATGAGGAGAATTAGGTATTAGATCATAAATTGTGTCAGACTGGGAGTAAACCAAGTCCAAATATGGTGCATGGTTGATATCCTGCTCCTCAATAACTACATTTCCCATAGAAACATTGTGGGCGATGGGAGGCAAGAGTGACTTGGTAAACCAATCCACGAGAACTTGGTCCGGAATTGGAGCTTTAATCAACCTTCTTCGTTATCTCCACTCATGAATATGATCAAAGATGTGGGTGGAAGAGGATTTTCGAAGAGAGTTCAAATGTTATGTATCGGTCTCATACCATATAGGAAACTGAAAACACGTCAGGAAATCCATGACAAGAGAGTTAAAGTCAATAAAAGAGTTATGCGACAGTTCAATGTACCATTTTGTTATCGCACTTGTAAGTGTTCTCTAAAAAGGTATAAGACGAATGGAATCATCCATCAAAGAGTTGGAAGAACACCATAAGTGGAAAGTCATAACATGATTGTTAGAATCTTCCCCATGTTTTCCATCGAATTTCAAAATTTCAGTCGGTAATTTGGCAGGGATGGCAGGCCAAAATGGGGAATGAAGGATGGAATCGTTTGTTAAACGCGACAAAGATGGCAGATCTAACGTAGCCAAGAACGGTAGTCGTCAGTTAGGTTGTTGATACTGGTGATAACCATATTGTGTGGGAACACCAGTAGGACCGTCTCCAGGTTGTGGCGAGATGAAAAAACTAGATGGCCCTCCCATATAAGGTGTTTGTCCAGGTTGTCCACCTATGTAAGGTGGTTGTCCTATTTTTCCTATGTAAGGTGGTTGTAATGTTATTGAACAAATGGACCTCCTATGTACTGTGCTTGACCTTTTGGTCCCCCTATGTATGGTGGTGGAAGGGACTATTGCGTTTGAATCGTGGGGTTTACAGATTGATAGGGAATAATTCCTTGCGAAGGAATGCTCGTCGGATTGGGTTGAGTCCACAAAGGATTCATAACTCTTAGATATGGATGTCCAGGATATATATCATTGGTAGTAGGGATAGAAGGACTTTCAGGAGTGGTTTTCCCCCATGCTTGTTGATGTTGCAACCATGTAGGTTTCCCCCAAGTAAAAAGTTTCCATGCAACTAAAGGTTGGCCTCCCATTGAATATTGACCTCCAATGTAGGGAGTACCGATTTGTGATGTGTGAGATGGATGTTGAGTAGCTTGTGTAACCGTGTTTGTGTGAACAACTTGACTACAGGCAATTTGACCGATGGGACAACCAAGTAAAGAACTTGGTGTGTGCATGTGTGGGAAAAATGAAGCAGGAATATTACCTGACTCGTGTGCAATAGGAGATGAATGTGAAAGTGGTTGAGTCAGGGTCACCTGGGTCATCAATTTTTCTAGTAAAGAATAAGCACCAACTGTAGAAACTACGGGAGTTTTGGAAAAAGATGAATTCCCAAGTCCTTCGGGAAAATAAAAAATCAATGGGTTCATGCCAAAATATGGTGTAATGGTGGAATCGGGCAGTAAACGATAAGAAGAATAAGAATCAACGTATCTCGTGGATGGTGGATCAAAGAGTGCCAAGCTTTCTACGAAGGTTGGGATCAGTTATTCAATGTGATGGCCACTTCCAAGAGTGATGCTCCCAATTTCAGAAGTGTGATCTACGATCATTGCTTCTTAAGAAAGATTATGTTGTGGTTCCTGAGTGTCAGGTTCCATACCTTGTATACTATGAAAAATTTGATCCTAAGTCCGACTATGAAAGACAAAGAAACACACTCCTATGAAACATAAAAACAATCAACCAAGCAACAACATATTTAAGGACTTCTGAAGATGGAATATCAATCCGCCAATGAAGAAGTGAGAATTAGTTACCCCGACCTCCACATAACAGCCCTTCTCGGTGAAAGCAACCCTCGCTTTCGCAAGATCACCCTCCAGGGGTACTGAGAGTGTGATACGACGTCCACCCCAGGTACCGTGGGAATCGCCCCACAGTCACCTCTGTAGGTACCTAGGAAAGGCCACTAAAGTTACCAAGTCCTAGTCAGCCTCTGGGGGGGTACAGTCAATAGTAGGGATCGAACGTATGGGTAGGATATCAAAGTCTGAATCTCTTCAAGAGAATTGAAGACAAGTGGACTGGTAGGACTCCATAGGACCCCGAGCGGATTTGTAGTTCATGAAGCACCGAGACCAAATGAAACCAGTGGTTTCTCAAGAACAACCCCCAATATACAATATGTCTGCTATGATTGGCTAAGCTTTGGAGGGGTAATCTTTGTTGCTCTCCCGCACATAACCTCATGTTTATCCCCTGTGTGAGAGGAGGTTCCCGGCTATCGTTATGCAAAAGTCAGATTTATACACTCTTTAGTGTTCTATAGTCTGTTTAGTAGTCTTGGACAGTTTACTCACTTCACCTAGTCCAAAGACCCTAATCCTAAGCTATTGTTGCTGTGTTAAAAAAAAATATATTCAAGTTGATTTTATTAGCGCTTGGTTGATTTTAATGGATTTTAACTCAAAGGGTTTACGAAGATGAAACTGATGATGAGTAAGAGGCTCGACTCCAATAGAATGCAAAAGAATGATATGCAATTCTTTCTTTCAATGAATCCTACGTATGGGAAGGAGAAGAGTTCTATTCTTCTTAACACAATCAAACACTCAAAACAATGCAACTTTCAATTTCTGTGATAGATACAATGCCAAACTACCAAGCAAATATTTTCAAAAACTGAAATGTGCATGCAAAACTAGCTCTTTTTCAAAAACATAAACCAAAAAAAACTTCCTAATGAATGCAAAATTTCTTCGTTTGATTAACTATGCAAGGAGATATGCAAACTTTTCACTTCTTAACTTTCAGATGAAAGAGATCTAAATTTAAGACAAAGAATTATGAGGAAAAATTAAATCAAACAAAGTGCATTCAAAGTATGAGAATTGAAAGAAAACAAGTAGGAGATAATCTATTCAATCAAGAACTCAATGATGCAAAAGAGAAAGAAGACAAACACTCACGAAAATCCTCAAACGATGATCAACAAGAAACAGAAATCAAGTTAGGTTGTCATAAGAGTCCTAATCATCTAGAAAAGAAATATGTTTCAAATGAAGACAAGAAGGCTCAATACCAAGCAACATTTCCAAACCTTAGTTGATGAACAATCCTAAACAGTCAAGCAATATGAAAGCTTTACGAGATGAAGATCAGATAAACTCAAATGGAAAAAAGAACTAAGGGATCATGTTAACCCAAGGGGACCACAAGTAAGAGAAAATTTGCAGACTCAAAGGATAAACATAAATGAGTGATAAATTCCCAACTCTTAGAAAAACAAAGTCAAGAGTATTCAAAGGTCTCTGAGCAAAAATCCCCTTAGGATCAGACTAAGAAAAAGTGAGTAGAAAGGGGCAGAAAAACCTAGAAAATGATATCAGCGCTCATGTTTCCAAAGGGACATAGTGCTATAACACTTTAGTATACCCTACAAGGGAGCGTTGATCCTAGATCAATTCTCTGGTGTACACAATAGAAGAGCGATGCCCTTCCCAAAAACTCGAACAAAAAAAGACTAAAAACTCGGAAATTTTTTCCAAAGACTCTGTGAAATCTTCAATGAAGAAGAGAGAAAGGGAAGTAGATCAAAAACAAAAAAAATAAGATCTGAAGGTAGGAAAAAACTTAAACAATCCAAGGAAATACAAGTCAATGTCCATCCCCAGCGGAGTCGCCAATTTCTGTTACGGAAATATTCCCCTGCGAATAGGTGAACTTTTCCTTGGATTATTGACCCCTATACCAAGACATAAACAATCATTTGGACACTACCATTCTATAACTCATTTTGATTATCGAAAAAGAGAGGAGAAGGTAAATTAGGATGTACTATGTTTACGACATTTGTCCTGGTTACTCCTATCCACAAACTTGATCCAATTCCTGGCGCAAATCAATCTTTGCAATGAACAACAAGAAACAAGATACTTCCTTCTACTCTAATGGATTAGGCAAAGAAAATTCATCTACTGTTATCGGACAAATCGGTAGGTGCGGACAATAACAGAGCTCCCTAGATCTAGAACAAAACAGGACAGGACACGACCCTTTCACTAAGTTGTAGTCATTGAATCTACTAATAAGAAGGAATGAGTGACATACATTTATATTGCTTCCTTAGGTCTCTGTTGCTCCCTCTTCGCTCTGGCGCTCTTGTGAAGTCAGTTCCAAGACAACACAAACCAACCAAAGTGAAGATAGCAAAGTATATTCAATGTCAACTTATGCATATGATCAAGGAGTTATGTTATAAAATAAGAGTGATTTTATGGGAAAGGGACATGTCGTCGTATTATATTAAATGAAAGTAGAAGATACAACCTGATCGCCTTGATGTTGCAAGCTTCCTTTCAGTGACCCTTAGTTCCAACACACACACTTGCTCTGCACTTGCATGAAGAAGATCCAATTCCTCTTGATAGACCAAATAGAGTCTTCAAGCTTCTGTCCAAGCAGGGTTCTTCACACAATTCTTTCACCAATTCTTCATTCAATCTTGCTTAACCTTTTCCATGAGAAACATTTCAATATATAGGAGAAGGAGGGATGGTTACATGGATGAGGATGATCCCACCAAATCTAAGAAGTCAGTAGGATGCCAACCATGCGAATGTCAACTCATTTTCTAGAAGATCCCCTTCTAGAACCTTCGTGACCTCTTCTCCTTTACAAGCTTAAAATCAGGTTCGCACCCTATCTATGGAGCAGACTGCGAACAGTTCACACCCTAAGTGTGGGTGGCCTGCGAGAATGAGGGATTTTCTCACCCTGTAACATAGGCAGCCTACGAACTCATCTTAAAAACATGTTTTTGGAAGAAGACAACAGGCTCTTTTCTCAGGCAAAAAGTCCTTGTGGGAGCCTGAATACAACACTATAGAGACATCACCAGAGTGACCAAAATAATGTGTAACAGAATGCCCCCCAAAGCATGAGGCTGGAATCTATGACAGTCGAAATACTTTGTAAATTGCGTGTGTGTCTCAGAAACTGGGAGCGCACCTAATCAGAAACCTGTAAACAACCAAGCATCTGCATAATATAATACTAGTTCTAAGGTAGGCATTCCCATGCTCAGGTCACAAATGAATGGAATCATAACGTAAGTCATGGCCACCAATCATACACCGTGAATCCATGACGTCAAAATGTTACATAGCCACCAGGAATACACTGTGGATCTATGTGAGAAGAATTGAATTATGACGACATAGCCACCTGACATACAAAGTGGATCTATGCACCGACACAAAACATACATACTCCATAGCAGCTTGGATCAAAAAGATGAGACCCAGGGTCTTCAATCCTATCACCCGAAATTATGAATCTAGCCTTGCGATTACATGTGTTGAAGTCGAACATGGTAGAAACCACTTGATTATTGGTCCTTGATGAAAACTGTTAACAAGTGCGAAGGAAATCACCATTGATGTCAATGACTCCCAAGGTACCGAAGTACAATCCAAACGAATGTGAATGAATGAGCTGAAGTTGAGCACTCGACGAAATCTCTCGATCAGGGATCAATGATGTGAAACCCCAAGGTACTAAATGATTTCTAAGTCTCATTTCCGAATAATGAATTGGAGTCGACAGAACAAGACTCGTCATAAGAGGGCCTTGATGTATCCCCCATCAATGACACGAAATAAGTAACAGATTTTGAGGATGAGACAAAGTATGAATACGGGTTGAAACGGACGCAGGGAAGGCTGACATAGTAAGAATGGACAACTACAGATGGCGGACTCAATAGAGGGCTCATGTGAACTTCTCTTAAACATATGAACGACATGACCAAGGACTTGGCAGGACTGACTCAAAGATGACCCAAGATATGACCTTGTAGCAAGTCGAACGAGAGACAAATGGATTTCCCAACCTGGATTCAAATGACGAATATGGGGTGTCATGTTCAAGAGCGATGCATGCTGCCATTAATATGAATACAAAAACACATCCCTTTCCCAAAATTTCCCCCACCATTTCTAGCGAGTACCTCTTTATTTTTACGCAAGCTTGAGGAGGATAACATATGCTTGTTGATGTAAGCTCATCCTTCGGATGAGTCCCTCGGAGTATATTTAGCAAACCCGAGTAAGGGTGACGTCATGAAATCAATACCCCATTTTGCAAAAGGACAAATAGAGACCACAGGGTGTAGAGGAGCAGGGTATGATCATATTTTATTGTTGTAGGTTTGGCAAGCGTGGCATTTCTGGACGACAATTATACAATCGTTGAATAAAGAAGGCCAAAAATACCCTGCTCATAAGATCTTCTAGGCAGTAGCATACCCAAACATGTGACCACCACAGGCTCCAAAATGGTCGTCATTTAGGGATTTCTCGGCTTCGTCAAATGTGAGGCAGCATCAAAAAATGGAATCAATCCCACGATGATAAAGAGTATCACCGAGGATAATATACAGACGGGCTTGGTAGCATATTCGAGGGCGATCAATGCTGGACAAAGTGGGCCAGAAATTTTGGGTCTGGAGATATATGATGATATCTCCGTACCAAAGGTCATCGGAACTAATCAGGAAAAGGGATTCATCGGGTAATGAATTGGCTGCTACATTTTCCGTCTCAGAGCATGGAAGGTCGCATATCAACTCAGCAAACACCAAGGATTTCTTGGACTTAGCGCGTTCGAATTATAAGTCAAACTCCTGGAGTATTATGATCCATTTGGAGTATTTTTCCCCTATCAATTCGCGTCTAAGAATGTGTTGCATAGGGTTGTAGTTAGAAATTACTGTAGCCTTGCGAGAGAGGATATAGTGTCGGAAACGTTGAACAGCTTGGACGACTGCCAAGGCCAGTTTTTCAACATGTAAATACTTGGTTTCGGTAGTCGTGAGACTCTGACTCAAGTAATAAATGACATGTTTGTCATGAGAATCATCCTCCTGGACGAGAACCATAGCGATGGTACAGTTTGAGGCTGCGAGGTAAAGGAAATAATCCCGACTGTAATCAGGAGGGGAGAGTAGTGGGGTACGTGTCAAAGACAGTTTCAAAGATTCAAAAGCTTTGTTGGCAGTGGTATCCCATATGAACTCAGAATCTTTCTTGAGCAGTCGCATAAATCCAAGAGTTAGCTCAGCATAGTTTGGGATGAAACGATGGAGAAAGTTTGCCTTCCCTTGCAAACTTTGTAACTGGTGAAGTGAGGAAGGAGGAGGGAGATTGAGAATCGCCTCTACTTTCAATGGATCTACCCTAATCCCTTGACGTGAAACAATAAAGCCCAAAAATCAGCTGGATTCTACGCAGAAAACACATTTGTGGGGATTCAAGCGTATATGGTAAAACCGACATCAAAGGAAAATGGCACGGAGGTGTATTGGATGATCTACACGGCGCATGGAATGTGCAGGTAAGTCATCGAGATATGGCTACACAATATGATTTATGTCATGAAAGGCATAAGACATAGCACGTTGAAAATTTGCACCGGCATTCTTTAAACCGAATGGGAGTTTTCGATAGGTGAAAGTGCCCCAAGGACAAATAAAAGCGGTTTTGTGTTGGTTCGCTGGTACGATATTGATCTGATTATATCCGGAGAAACCATCCATCAGAGAGAAGATTTCGCTTTCGGCTGAATCGTCGATGATCTGGTCAATGAAGGGGGTAGGAAAGTTGTCTTTAGGACAAGCTTTGTTAATGTCCCTATAATCAACGCACACGCGGATTGTGCCTTGTTTCTTGTCGATCAAGACAAGATTGGAAACCCGGTCAGTTAGAGCCACAAGGTGAATAAATCCATCTTTGAGAAGTTTCTCAACTTCAAGCTTGATACCGGTCACTTTACGTGGGTGGACCGGACGAAGTCGTTGCCGGACGGGTTTAGCGTCCAGGTATGTCTTAATCTCATGTATCACAATGTCGGGGTCAATACTCGGCATTTATTCATAGCTCCAGGCGAAGACGTCACGAAATTCTTGGAAAAGAGACTTGTAGGTGACAACTTCGTCATGAGAACATGAAGCTCCGATATGCACATTTTCGACAATTCTAGGTTTTATGGATATGTCGAGGGGGATGGTGGGTGAGATATTACTTAAGTTCCCTTCGTAGAGTAGATCATGTGTAGACTTGGGAACGGTAGAAATAACGACAATGGTCGACGGGGTCGAGAACTATTAGTAACCCTCGATGGTGTGTTGTTCCAAGAAGAGGATGGAATGATGATGTCCATCGTCCCAAGGAGTGTCTTCCATGGACATAACAGACATAATCATCTCGTCCGTGGGAAAAATGACACGGAATGGATCTGGAGATAAATCACCAAGAGAGGGGGTAGAAGGGGTTGTTGATTGAATGGCTTGATAAGCGGATTCGACCGAACTCAAAGGTATTTCGTCACCATAACGAAGATGATCGTCGAGGTTGGGTACCATCCATGGGTCGTAAGACACAGGGGTTTCATGAAGAGAGGTGGAGATCATGTTGATCAAGGCGAAAAATGGATGTGGAACATCAGGTGGTGGGATGGGGAAAGTACCCATTAACGAGGAATCTTTAAGAAGACCCACACTGACGTTCTTGTATCCGGGGGGGCTTTTGCAATGAATGATACGTTGTTGGTATGTGCATCGGAGTGAAAGAAGGCCAATTGGTCGACGGTAACTACTTTTCCTTGATGTGGGAAACGTACGACACGGAAAAGAGTCGACACAACTGCACGCATGGAATCAATCCAGCTACGACCAAGTAGAAGGTTGTAATCGAGAGGAGCGTCAAAGACCTCCACTTCAACTTGGACCGTTTTTCCTTCTAACGTAATAGGCAGTGAAGGGAGGACACCATAAGGCTTAAAACCAGAGCAATTGAAGGCTTTGAGCATGTTGTGGGATTCAGTCAAAGGAGGAGATCCGATGGCTTTCCAGTAGGTAATAGACATGACACAAGTCGAGGCACCCTCATCAATAACCGTTCTACAAATGTTTTTGTCGGAGACAATAACTTGTATTTGGAATGCAAATTGAGGGGGTAACCTACGAATGTGATCTTCCAAGTCAAAAATTATTAAATTCGTATCCGTACGGTCGATTCCACCAATAGCTTTCAACAATGCCTTCCGTTGTATAGGACAACTCAGAAGGACTTCGAGGGTTGACATCGAGGACGGTCCTTGAGCCAGATCTTTGACAATATCGTAGTTCTAGGCAGCACGTGCATGAGGATTGAAAGCTGATTTTCGAATGACGCCCTTTGGAGGAGGGCGAAGGACTGTATCTAGACTTGGTCATTCGATATGAAGAGGACCGTTGGTAGGTGGAGTCACGAGAGATTTTTGGACCAACGAAGGAGGTATTACATCAACCTTCTCTTTGGAGAAAGAATAATCTTTGGCTCGAGTGGTAAGTGTGATGTCATTCTTCTTGGAATCACCTGTATAGATTAAGACATAGGATGTATTGGAGGGGGAAGGTTGGTCATGAATGACCAATTGGGCCTGTTTTTGAGACAGGAAGGGTTGTGACAATACAGTCGGAGTGGGGGGTTTCGTGGTCCCTTGAAGGAACTTAGTAACCTCGGCTCGTCATGGACAATCCTTAGTGTAGTGATCATCACCATAGATAAAACAAGGGTATCGGGGTTTGCGCTTATCTTTATCGTCAACAGGTGGTGTTTTGGTTTTCTCAATTTGTGGATTATTTTTATCCTCCTTGGTCTTACCCTTTCCTTTTTTGGATTTATTTTTGCCAGCGGAGGTAGATTGAACAGAATTTACCTCAGAAGTCTTGCCGGTGGGAGGGGTAGGAGATGGAGCATTTTGAACATTAAAAGAAACGGATTTGGGGTTGTTGCTAGAGGTTTGGACAAAATGAGATTGGGCATGGAAGGTGCCAATCACACCGTCAGCTGCATGAGAAGCAACAGGAGTGGTTGAAGTAGTAGAAGTAGAAGGACGAGGTGCATCAGGGAGTAAGTCGTAAAGAGTACTCGTTTGTGAGTAAATGAGGTCTAGGTATTGGGCACGATTGATTGTATATTCTTCTATGACAACTCCACCCATGGCGATCTCACGAGAGATGTCGTTCATGAATGATTTCGTGAACCACTCTGCCATTAACTGATCAGGAATTTCGAGTGTGATGATACGTCGTCTCCATCACCACTCATGAATGTGATCAGAGATACGAGTGGCTTTGGTTTGTTTGAAAGAAATCAAAATCTCGGTTTCGGTTTCGTAGCGAATCGGTAACTGGTAGTGGGTGAGGAAAGCCATAGAAAGGGTGTTGAAGTCGGTGAAGAAGCCTCGTGGTAACTCGATATACCACTTCGCAGCGGAACCTGTGAGGATTTGCTGAAAAAGGCGTAAACGAATAGAGTCATCCATCAAGGAGTTGGATGAGTACCAAAGGTGAAAAGTCATTACATGATTGTTTGGGTCCTCTCCCGGTTTACCATCGAATTTAGGGATGTCAGATGGTAGTTTGGCCGGTATGGAGGGCCATTGAGGAGAGTGGCGGATCGAATCATTTAAAATCCTCGACAGATCCGGGAGGTCCAGGGTGGCTAAGAATGGTAACTGTCTATTCACATGCAGGTACTGGTGACTTTGGGGAGGGAGTCTCGTCGATAAACCAGTGGAACCATAAGGAGTCTGCATATACTACGAAGATCCAGGCAGATTCGGTGGTTGGTGTGGAGGTAAGTAATTCATAGGGTTGTACCCTTGAACAGGGGCGTGGGGTTGAGCGTTCAAGCCCCAAATAGGATTAAATGTACCTGGATATGGTTGGCCTGTACTAGGGGGTATGACAGAGCTAGCTTGAGGCTGTTGCCCACGAGTCGAGTGAGGATTATGTTGTATAAGATGATTCCAATACTGGGCCAAGGATGGAGGTATGTTTTTTCCATAGGGTGGGGTCGGTGGGGGTTGCCCTCCAATCGGAGGTTGCGTCCCAGTTGGAATTTGTCCTGCGAAAGGGGGTTGGGTTAAGCCTCCTTGATGAAAATGTCCACCTACAGGAATCTTGTAATTAGGTGTGAAAGACGGGATGGTGCCACTAGGATCGGTGCCTCCGATAGAGGATGAAAGAGGTCCTCTAAAAGGGGGTTTAGGAAGTGTCGGAATGAAACCGGGAACAGGATGGTGCCCAGGTGAAGTGGGAATGCCAGGAGTCCCGGATGAGATTTGTGTAGGAGCGGGAATAGAAGCATTCAACGCATGATATCCAGGCGGGAGCGTTGGGGTGAATCTGGGCAAAAGTGGTGTGTCAATGGCGGCTTGGCTAGCCGCAATCTCGGTGCGAGGATTCGTAGTATCTGGGACCATTGTGTAATGGACCGTTTGTAGAGGGATAGTCAAGATGAGGTCAGTTGGCGGAGTGTCTGTACCAGGAAAATAATATGCAGTAGTAAAAGGTACTGTGTTTGGATCAGATGTTTCGGGCAGCTCAGGTGCGACAATGATATCAACGCCTGCTCCTAAGCCAAAGAGATTTCGTCTAAAAATGCCAATAGTCCAAAAAGGATCTTGACCCTCAGGTCCTATGAAAGGTCCGGTTGGTGATCCAAAATACTGAACAACTAGATCTCCGGAAGAATTCACTCGAACAATACGTCTCTCAGAGTCAGTAGGAAGTCGAAAGTCCTCTCGAGAATTGGTAATTCGAAACCGTTCTAAAGAGATAGTTCTTTCCACTTGTGGAGTGGCGACATCTTGGACTTCACTCTATTGAGGAGAGCCCTCTAGTGAGTTGGTAGGCAAGGGTTGAGAACCTTCCAGATCTTCTAGGGCTAGGCCTTGCATTCTGCGTGAACGGCTTGGAGAGTCAATTGTGATCGAGTTAGAATCTTACGAAAGAAATTATATGGCCAACTTGGGTAAACAAATAGCATGCGCTAGTAAAATCTAGGAAGCAAAACCAAGCAAACAAGACTTTTCAATTCTGAAGTCACTAGTTGGTGATGAAATCCAACATCGTGGTGATGAGACAAGAAGGGGCTGGGCTAGGGTGGAAAAGTTACGTTGACAACCTACTTAACGGACTTACACCCTAGTGCAAGCTCCCACACATAATCGTGGGTATACCCTCCAAGGAGCCCGAGTGAGTCTGGCCAACGTCGATTCCAGGTACTGTGTAGACTTTCCCCTTCACAGTCACCTTGTGTAAGACCCTAAGAAGGTAGGCTACTAAGGTTACCACCAACAACAATGGTGCCTGGGGGAACAGTCGACAGTCTGATCCACATGCAAGGGCAGGGTATCTAGCCTGAAATAAACTTGAGAGGCTTCCACTCATCATTGTGGGTATACCTTCAAGTGACCCCCGTAATACGTGCAATCTCTACATCGATATCAACAAAGCAGGGTGAGTAACTTTGTCAATCTCGATGCGACCTCAGGTTTGTCCCTCGTGTGAGAAGGGCTTCCTAGGACAAAATGTTGCAAATAGAATTTGACACTCCTTATCACAAGATGTTATTGTGTGTTTTATGCTTTGGAGAGTGTGTCTCACTGCCTATTCCAAAGCTCTAGCCTAGCTAATGTTGGTGTAAAAGAGCCCTATAAAAAATTACTAATTGAATTTTAAAATTGCACAATATTATTAAAGGTTGTTGTTACCCAAAAGGAGACGGAAACGAAACCGATGTTGTGTGAGACTCTGACCCAACAATGCATAAATAGGAATGAATGATACAAATATTTTATTCGATGAATCCTATTTACAGGAGGGAAAGAGGATTTTTCTGGAACAATACGAACTACGATGTATGATCTTCTCTGAAATGTAGTATCAAACAACCATGAACAATGCAAATTCTCTATTCATTATCTTTCAATACTTGAATGCCAATATTTTCGAACAAAAAAGTTTCTTAAAAAAGAAAATGTCTTTAATTTTTATTAGAAACCAAACAACAGGGGTGGAACTAAGAAAAAACAAGCAACCAACGAAAAAGAAATACACAACAAACACCCAAACCAATCTTTCAATGAAGACAAAAATAACAAACTAACAAGACTAGTCTCTTCAAATGCACATGGGTAACAATTTTCCAATTAATAAGCAATTGAAAAGAACAATTGATCTCAACTTTTAAACCAATCAAAGGCTCCCAACCAAACAAGCACTCGGATTTCAAAACCGGAGATTATACCCTTGTTGCGAAAAGGTCAAGAGGTAAAAATTGAGAAAACATGATCAAGAAGAGCTTTCAATTTTCGGAAACTAATCATTCACAAGATTTGAAGTCAAGAAACATTCAATCACTGGCTAGAGAAGTTCTTCCTAGACACACAAACAAATCTGGGCATCTGAGGACACAAAAGCCTTAATCCAAAAATTTTGCAAGTGGGTTCGTAGGTTGGCAAAGATGTACAGTGTGAGAATCAAGGATTCTCGCAGGCTAGACACAGGCAAAATGCGAGAAGTTCACACTGAAATGAACAACAGGATGCGAACTTTAGTGTTTCTCGCAGGCCACAGAAGGGTGCAGTGCGAGAATGTCTATAATCAAGCAAATTTTGGAAAAAGACAAAACTTTTGAGGGAACTTCTGGATCCAGGGAATCTGTAAGGGTCTCCTCAAGACTCGGAGATTGATGGGAATGAAAAATGGTCGGTTAAGAGAAAATGGCCAAGAAAAAACCACCAAAAATGGGTTGTATCCCCAATGGAGTCGCCAATTTTGTTATCGGACAAATCGGTAGGTGCAGACACTAACAGATCTCCCTAGATCTAGAACAAAACAGGACATGACACGACCCTTTCCCTAAGTTGTAGTCATTGAATCTACTAATAAGAAGGAATGAGTGACATACCTTTATATCACTTCCTTAGGTCTTTGTTGTTTCCTCTTCGCTCCGACACTCTTGTGAAGTCAGTTCCAAGACAACACAAACCAGCCAAAGTGAAGATATCAAAGTATATTCAATGTCAACTTATGCATATGATCAAGGAGTTATGCTATAAAATAAGAGTGATTTTATGGGAAAGGGACATGCTGCTATATTATATTAAATGAAAGTAGAAGATACAACTTGATCGCCTTGATGTTGTAGGCTTCCTTTCAGTGACCCTTGGTTCAAACATACACACTTGCTCTGCACTTGCATGAAGAAAATCCAATTCCTCTTGATAGACCAAATAGAGTCTTCAAGCTTCTGTCCAAGTAGGGTTCTTCACACAATTCTTTCACCAATTCTTCATTTAATCTTGCTTAACCTTTTCCATGAGAAACCTTTCAATATATAGGAGAAGGAGGGATGGTTACATGGATGAGGATGATCCCACCAAATCTGAGAAGTCGGTAGGATTCCAACCATGCGAATGCCAACTCATTTTCTAGAAGATCCCCTTCTAGAACCTTCATGACCTCTTCTCCTTTCCAATCTTAAAAACAGGTTCGCACCCTATCTATGGAGTAGACTGCGAATAGTTCGCACCCTATCTATGGAGTAGACTGCGAATAGTTCGCACCCTAAGTGTGGGTGGCTTGTGAGAATGGAGGATTTTCGCACTCTGTAACATAGGCAGCCTGCAAACTCATCTTAAAAAGATGTTTTTTGGAAGAAGACAGCAGGCTCTTTTCTCAGGCAAAAAGTCCTTGCGGGAGCCTGAATACAACACTGTAGAGACATCCCCAGAGTGACCAAAATAATGTGTAACATCTACGCAAATCAAATTTAACATAGACAAGCACATGAAACTACATACTTGAAGGAAATAGGCCAAGTATATTAAATGAGAACAAAGAAAACTTACAGACCATGAATGATGTCTGTTGCAACTCCTCCAAGCTCTCCTCGTCCAACCCTTGCATGAATCTCACGATCATAAGTCTGATATCTCCAAGCTTCCTCCTCTTCTCCATGTAAATCCCTCATTATATAGGATTTGAAGGCTTAACCACCATGGAGAAGATCACTCATTAGATCCACTAAAATGGGATCTCCAAGATTTTTAGAGAGAAAATATATCTCAAGGATTTTGGGGAGAAAATATCTCTCAAGGATTTTAAGGAGGAAATATCTCTCAAGATCCACCAAATTAGGATTTTGGTTTGAGAAAATATCTCAACCATCCATGAGATTCCCAACCTCTCCTTGAGATTAGGAAACCAAATGTGAGGTGGATTCTCACAGTAAATTAATTTATTTTTTATGAATATTAATAAATAATTCATGTGCACATAATATTTTGACCTTCATATGAATAATAATGAATAATTCATATGATGTATTTCTTGATCACATTGACTAAGGATTGTGACAAATATTCTTTTATGGTGTCAAGGTGTATGCGACACTTAGCAATGCGCATATGACACTTTTACGACACCTACGACACTTAGGGTCAGGTACTTAAGTGTGGCATTTTGATGTGTAACAGTTTTCCAAATACTATGATTAGTTGTGTTTCCATTAATCATAAAAAAAAATGTATATATATAATTTTTTGTGTAAAAAGAAATTAGGTGTTGTCATGAGGTTTTTATTGTTATGAGACATAAAATACATATATTTTACTTTTACTATATTTATGATATTTTGTGAAATTATGAAGTTTTAATTGTCCTCGAACTTAAAATATATATATTTTTTTACTTTTACTTGTGAAGTATCTTTGTAGACAACCTGTCAATGTTTAAACACAATATGATTTTTGATGGTCATATATTCATTGTGTACCTTTTGCATTGGTTTGAGATTAGATTTGGTGGGCTTGTTAAAATACAATGGTCCATAACTTTTCTTATAAAGATCCAAAAAAAAATCTAAGAAAGCAAAACTATAATCAAAAGTGTCGTGTATTTTCTATGTATGTCACTCTGAAATAATTCTAGGAAAAGTACTTTGATCAGTGTTAAAACAAGGCTACATGGTAGCATATACCTGTCGTTATGTAGATATATATCATTGTTTTGTCTATATATAAACATATTTGATTATTTAGAAAATAAAAAACACGTAATTGCAAAATCATTTTTAAAGTCGCTTGTCCATTGCATTGATCGCAGTTTGCTTTATAAAAAACAAATTTGAAGATTTAAGTACAGTTTTGAAAAAGATAATTTAGAACTTGTCAAAAAAAACGCTGAAAAGAATTAAGTCAGCGCTAATTTTCTATTAAGAGAAGAATTAGAAACTTGTCATCAATTAATAGAATTTAAAACCCGTGAAACTTTCTAATAACAAGCCCCGAACTTTACATTAACTACAAAGGACGCGTCCATGTTTCGAGTTCAATAATGGAGAAATTTCAGTGATCAATTGTCATGCAATGAAAAGATGTAGTGGTCCCTCTCTTGTATGGTGTGTTGGGTCATACATCTAGCTTGCGAGAACTCCACCCTTACTTAATTTTTACTTGAAATTCCTCTGACACATGGTCCCCTTCTCAGTGCATACTTGCAAAACTTCTTCCTTTTATAAATCCTTGATAATTGACATGACAGATCCAAAAACACAATTGTAAAGTTTATACTAATGAAAAACAATAATAATAATAATAATAATAATAATAATAGTGTGACAGATTTGATTATTTTTATTATTTATTGTTTATTTTTTATTATTCATTTCTTGAACTTTTACCTATATTTCATTTAAAAATAAATAAATAAACAAAAATAATATATTTTAAAACAACAAATTTAAAAAACAAAAATAATATATTTTACATTCGCGTTATTAACATTGTTATATTCATTATATGAATACTTTAGAGTTACTTTTATATGGATACTTTATAGTTACTTTGTTTAAAACTATAGTATGCTATTTTAAACTATACAATTATATATAATTAGATGTTATATAACAGTTAACTATAAATACAGCCTGAGTGGGCCTAATGGTTAAGAACATGTGTTTCATCTTAAGAGGTCACAGGTTCAAATCCAGAGGGGGGTAGGGTATGTATACCTTCGTAGACTTTACCAGTCAAATCGTAAGGGGGTCTCATACACCAATTTGGTGTGTTGGCTTGACCGTGACCTTAAAAATAGATTATTATTATTATTATTATATTATACAATTATTAATATTAAAATAGAATTCTAAAATGATATTTTCACTTTTAATTTTTTTAACTAAGTAATTTAATTAGTTTTGATCTTTTTAACTAATACAATTATTAACTATATATATAATATTAAAATAAAATTTTAGGAGATAGTATAAACAGTTTAGTTGCACCCGTTAAATTTCATTATTTTTAAAATAATTTAAATATTAAATTGATTTTTTTCATTATATTTTATTAATGTTTTTATTATTTAATGAGTTTTTTCATTATTACATTTTTTTCATTATTATTTATTAATATTTTATTAATTGTCAATTTTTTCTCTTTTATTGAATTTTTTCATTACTTATTCATTTTATAATCCATATTTTATTCATTCTTGTAAATAGAGATCTCTTTCACCAATTTTTTTCAAAAGAAAAAAATGTTTATATTAGTAAATACAAAAAGGCTTTTACATACCATTGTCTTCTGTAACATTGCTTAAGTTCTTTTTTTTTTCCAACATCACAAAATTCTATTCTTTTTACATTTTTTCAAAAAACAAAAATCTACAAAACTTCTTAAATACAAAATCAGAAGTATTTATTAGTTATTAAACTTTCCAGAGATCAAAATACAAAAAAGTACTAGTTCTTCATCTTTTTAACATTGTTATCTTAATTGATAACCAATCTTTCAAATGTCTTTGTTTGTCTTTATGTACCCTCTACATAAAATATTCCATCATCGTCCAGTTGCGATGCTTCTTTTGAGAGTTGGTCAGCTTCTTTATTATATTATATCTAAATGTGTTGAGCTTTGATTTGTAGAAACTTCCCTCTCAATACTTGTATTTTTGACATCCGTGACTGCAAAGTAACCACATGTAGATTGTTTTCATTAGTAAACCAGTCAATTATAATCTTTGAGTCCCCTACCAATTGTAACCTTGATACCTTTTTATAACATGCAAAATATAAGATACACCACAAAGCTAGTAGTTCACCCCTGGTGTTAGTTCTTCTACCACAATTCATCTTGAGCCTGGAAGTCCCCAAAACTAGACATTTTAAAAGAGCTCCAACCCCACATTTATTACCCCTATCTTGAGATGCACCATCAAAGAATCCCACTGCTAGATCCCAGTCAATAATAGGGGGGCTATCAATCCTACTGTGTGTAATAGGTTGGGCAAGTTTTAATTCACCCAAACCTTGAAGTATTATGTTGCATACCTTGACCGTCGATAGAGGATGATCTTCAAAAATAACCAGGTTCCTTTGCTTACAAATCTCCCACCAAATATAGCAAGGGATTTCTTTACAGTTTTTCCCCTTCCTTATCCAGCTTTGGAAGCACTTTGTAATCTGTCCTCCTTTCCAAGTACTATTGATTTTTAGTTCCTTTAATATTATAAACCGAATGTTTTTAGTAAAGTTTCACTCCACAAAGAGATGATACATTGTTTCCTCATTGTTTCCACATAATGCACATCTACTAGGCCCAATTATACCTATTTTGATCAGGTTTTCCCATGTAAGGATTTTTTGTTCTGGCATTAACCAAATAAAAAGGATGACTTTGAGTGGTAACTTACACCTCCAAAGTTCATTATACCATAAAATTGTATCTTCCTCCATATCCTCCATCACTTGTACATCATAAGCTAGCTTGGCACTTACCTGTCCTCTTTTAGTATCCCATGACCACAATAAAGTATCTTTCTCATTATTTAATACAAAGCCTGAACCAATTAGTCCCCTTACAAACATATTTCATTCCTCTTTTTGTTCTCCTTCTACTCCTAAAGATTCTGCCTTTTTCCATCTTATATAACATGTATCCTCTAAATCATTTGCCCCTGCTTGTGCAAGGTACTCTATTCCTTGTGCCTTCAGTGTATTTATGAGATTCCTTGATAGTTTCTAATAATTTTGTGATCCAAACATTGGATCAACTCCAATTCTAATATCCTTTCCATTACCGAGCTTCTAAACCAGCGAATCAATAATAATAGTTAATGATGATGTAAGATCCCTCTAACTATTTGAAATACCATTCCATTTTTTCTAGCCATCCCTGGACCATTCAGCAACAATTTTCTTCTTAAGGTATTTTTTATGAATCACCTCATGCCATAGTCCAGGCATCATCAGACACCTCCATAGGATTTTAGCTACCAAATATTTTCCGAAAGAAAAGATATTTTTAATACCCCAACCTCCTACCTTTTTTGGTTTTGCAATCTTTTTCCAGCTTACCAAATGCATCCCTTCTTTTATTTTTTTACCAGTCCACATGAAACTGAACATTCTCCTCCTAATTATATTTAAGAGACTTTTTAGTATTTTTTCCAAAGGTAGCCAGTACACAGGTATGCTTTCTAAAACAACTTTTACAAGAGTAAACCTTCCCCCTAAAGTAAGCCACTTGTGGCTCCAGTTTGAAATTCTTTTTTCAAATTTTCTCTCTAGCCAGTTCCAATCAGCCCTGTTATAGCAGTTTGGTTTTAGGAAAAAACCACGATACTTGAATCCATCATCTAAAGGTTTTACTTCAAAAGGCATGATCTCCTTCAAGCTTACAATCTCCTCATCTAACCAACCTGCTTCCAAAAATAAGGACTTCTGTAAATTGAAAGTCATCCCTGTCGCTTTGCAGAAAAGTTCCAGGACCTCCTTATAAATTGTCCATTCTGTGATTTTTCCATTCCCAAAAAGTATAACATCATCTACAAACATCAAGTGAGTAATTTTTAACCTTCTAGCCACTGAAACGCCTTATATATTCTTTTCTTTCACCTGTTCTTGTATGATTCTACTCAACCCTTCTACCACAAGTAGAAAGAGTAATGGGGATAGTGGGCACCCTTGTCTCAAGACCCTTTAACTTTTAAAGAATCTGGTAGGACTGTCATTTATCAACACAACAAAAATTGTCGAAGTAACACACTCCATAATCCAATTTGTGGTTTCTAGACTCGATCCCACCTGTAGTAAAACTAACCTTAGAAAACCCCAGTCTACTCTGTCATATGCCTTAATCAAATCTAGTTTGAGGACCAAAGCTTTGATATTTTTTACCTTAATGTTTTGTAAGGCTTTCTGCACTACTCCAATGGCATCTGTGATTTATCTGCCCTCCAAAAACCTGAATTGTTCCTTTGAAATACCAATTGACAAAGAAATTTCTATTCTATTAGCAATTATTTTAGTAATAATCTTATACACCAAATTGCACAGTGCAATTGGTCTATATCCTTCAAATGTTTATGGTTTATCACTCTTAGGAATAAGTGCCAGGAAGGTTGCATTCAAAGCGCCAATGACCCTACCTTTCTGCCTAGTTTCTTCAACCATCTCCAATATTTCATTATCCATTAGATCAAAAAAGGCTAGGAAAAATTCTACAGTCCAGCCATCCGGCCCAGAACTTTTTGAAGCTTTGAATTTCTCACCAATTTTTTATAAGCATGTCATTCCATATTTTTAAAATACTAATAAAATCAAACATATTAAAAAGTGAACCAAGAATAGCATACATTGTACCTTTTCATTACTTATGCTCCAAACAAAATCCACCCCAAAACGATATATAAGTGCAAAACTGTGGCTCATACCCCCACGCAATCACAGGTCAAAGGAAGCATGACCAAACCATTTTGAACATAGGATTTAAAAAGATTTCCCCAAAAATGCGTAGACTTCAAGATCATAAAATCCGACATGACCACCCATCAGGGACACGTTGCAAAAGGAAGATGCAAATAAGACAGGTTTCGTACTATATTTTAGTGCTGCCAAGATTTTCTAATTCGAAATCTGTTGTATGTACCCAAACCATAGAAAACCATGATGATAGCGTCGATGCTTATGCAATAAAACTTACAATTCAACGACCAATCAGATAATAAATAAATCTATTTTAAAATAATATAAAAATAAAACAAAATAATTTACTAATATTAAATTTTGAAGTATTTCTAAAAAAAATTGGTCAATGATCAAACTAATATATATATATATATAATATATGATCAACGCTAACTCATTGATATCTACCAGTGACAGGTATAACAAGGTTGCATGACAGCGTATACCTGCCGCTATGCAGGGATAATAAAATAAAATAATAGCTGTATTGAATCCACCGCATGCGTTGAGATGAATAACAAATTCATTTGTTGAATATGGCAAGCAAACGTCATATCATTAAAGGACGTTGAAGATCCTTCCGCGGTCGTTGAAGATCCTTACGCAGTCGCTACAATAAGAGATTCATTTGAACAACCAATCACAATTTAGAAAAATGTTTTTAAATGATTAAAAAAAATTAAATTGTAATGTTATACCTTTAAAAATGCTCAAAATTATTTTGGTCAAACCCCATCTAATAGGGGATCAATAGCATATCGAATACTATATACCACAACAAGCGGCATGTATAATAACCAATATCCCTTCACATTATTTTGAATGATCTAAAAAAAACCCAATTTCATAAAACATTTAGATTATACATTGTAAAACGCTCAAACTTATATTTAAGGTTAACACTCAAAATTTGTAATATAAAAATAAACGTTATATTTAAGTTTAACCCTTAAAAAAATTGTGAAAAAAAAAATACAAATGCCATCAACTTTGAATTGTACAAAATATTATATTATTTTATTTTAATTTTAACACTCAAATAATTGTGAAAGAAAAAGTACAATTTTCATCCATTTGAATCCTACCTACAAAATAATATATTATTTTATTAAATGTGTCTAGGAAAAAGGTACCAATTAAATTACCAATTACTTCAAATTGCATGGTGTGTATATTCAAATAAGTAAAATATTTGATGTGTATATATTCCAATTATATAAAATTACAAACTATTTATTTATTTAACAAGGTGGGCCCTCAACTTTTGACAATATATAAAAAAAAACAAGAAATATTTATTACAACAACATTGGGGGAAGTGAAGGCAACAATAAGACTTCAAAGTTTTTGGCCAATAAAATATATAAATGAGATTTAAAATTTAAAATAAATAATTATTTTTTAAAATTTTGGATAAAGGGGTGTATATTTTATGGTCAACCATGAACTAATAGAAAGTCAAGCCTAACTCAAAACTATACACCATGCCTATCGACAGGTATAATAACACAATACCCTTCATTCAATATTTATGTTTTGAAGTGGATATATCTCTCTAAAATATGTTATGAGGAGTCATGTTACAAAAAAATAAACATGTTAGGAAAAACATAAACACAAGCTTGCCAAAAAAAAATAGTTTATGAGAAAATCTTATGAATAAAATGAATTTTCAGATAGTTTATGAGAAAATCTTATTTATAATTAATCAAATAAATTTTCATTAATGTGAAATATCATAACAGAAACATTACTTACATAGAGAAGATTTAGTCTTTCTTGTTATGAAATGAATGACATTACAATAAACAACTCTAATTTAAAATATTTAAAAGAAGTTTCTTTGGATTTATTAAAACATCATAACATTAACATAATTTATAAAGAAAAGATTTATTTTCTTATATAATGAAGGTGGGAAAAAAAATCTAATTATGCGGAAAGCATATTAGGGATAGGTTTTGTAGAAAACTTGTTAACAAGTTAGTAGGTTTTGCAAAACTACTCTTTTCCTCCATCTGTTCAATACTTACTCCTAAATCAACTATTATCAATAGACATTAATACCACTAACTACCTCATATCTACATGTCCTTATCTCCTCCACAGTTCCCATTAATGCAAACTGACATAGTATGAACATGGCACATCAATCCCGCAGTGCAGCTGGCGAAGAAACTCGCCTCGAAGCCTGTCTGTTGGAGATGTACACGTTTGTGGGAGTGGATTCGTTGTCCATTTGATTTCAACTTTTCTTCGTGAATGAACGCACAACTTGCGCTTACCTAAGATCACATCAATGTGGGGCCTACCCACGTGTTTAACCACCATTATTTACATTATTTTTTAAATAGAAATCTCACTTTTGTTTGCTTGAAATGAGGTGATTTTTTTTAAACGTGCGTTGGATTTTGGATAGATAGAAAACGTTCGTTAATAGTATTGTATTGATATAATATTGATTAAAA
>ML806141.1:100051-148183 GCA_009831015.1 Picea engelmannii
GCTTTAGTGATGATAAGTCACCACAAGGGGGGAATCCTGGTGACCCTCGGGAGATTGAGATGGAAAGTGGTAGAATGACCAATGAAACCCCTATAGGTATGGTTTGGAAGTGGAAAGAAGCTTGCAAAAGAGTCTCGTTGATGAAGAGAGGTTGTCAAAGTGTTGTGTACATGCAAGACAATATTAAATCTGCCTGAGACAAGACAATTGATCGAGAGACAAGCCAAATAACCAATGGACAAGCAAGGAAAGCTTGTTGTCCTAAATTGCAGCAGTATATCAGATTTATATTAGCAAAGTAAATTAGCAAATGGCTGCAAAATATGTTGCCAAAAGTCAAGTAAAAGATATTAGAAACTAAGCTAGCAATGTCCAGTTTAACTTCCGTTGAATAACACAATAATTTAATGGCATTTCGGGTTGTTTATTAGGTGTTATCAGAAATTTATTATTGCAGCCAAGTGGTTGTAGCAAGCAAATGATACAACAACAAATTCCTAGCATAGAAATCAACAAGTAAATCGTCAAAAAGATGGTCAATAAACAACAAAACAGTAATCTAGGTTCACAAGTAAATTTCAGCGATGAAAAAGTGAGCAAGAGATAAAAGAAAGTGAATTTTGTTGCAGCTCTAATGGTTGTAGCATTAATTTAATTGCAGCAAGATAATTCCTTGGCCAAAGTAGACGCCCTTAGGGCATAAGCAAGCTTACAAAACTTAGAAAATATTCCAACTTGAACAAACACAATATCTCTAAATTTCACGTATACCAATGCAATGGTTTTATTTATCCGATGCAAATTTAGACTAGTGTCTTGTAAATGGGTTATGGAGTCTCTTTTGTAAAATCTAGGGTTTGCAACTTCTCTAGGGGTGTAAGCCATTTTACTTCCTAGAGCATGCAAAACCTAGTAAGGTAAATTTACGAGGGTGTAAGCCCTTTTGCTCATCCTAGTAACCTTTGCAAATAGTTTATCCACTTAACAATAATGATAGACTTGGTGGAGGGTGTATGCCCTTATACTCCTCCAAGAGTTTATATAAGAATAACCATGAAACAAGAAAGAAATACCAACAACATGCAGAAATTCCTTACCAATCCCAAGAGATATGCAAGATAAACCTGTATCTACCAATAATATTCCATCACCATAGCAAGAGACAAGCGTCCAAAAGATAGTGCACCACTTTTAGCTCCAAAGACAAGTGTTTAACATCCAAATAGCATCAAAGAGAGAGATATGTGATTTTCCCAAGAGGGGCGAAAATTTCAGCCATAGAGTATGTAATTCTCAAGTGAGATTGTTATGTCCAAATGAAATGAGAAAGCCTCTTTTTATAGGAGGTCTTGCCAAAATTGTTTGTCCACATATCTTTAGGGTAAAACACAATTAGGGAATTCGATGTCCTCTAATTTCCCCTTTACATTTCAAAATTCAAATTTACAAAAAATATTCCCCTAAAAGGGTGACGTCGAGCCCTAATTAGCCCCCAAATGAGATGTTTTGGAAATTTGAGCAAGTCATTGGGTAACTAAAGGGATTTGTTGAGCCTCCAAAGCCCTGATATCCATGTACAAGGGCCTCCCTCCATACACATATTTAGACTCATCATCAAATCATCATCACCACCATCAAACCCTAACCCTCAATGTGACGTCAAGCCCTAAAAGATGACTTTTTAGGCCTTCAAGGCCAAACATTGGGAAAGCAGGGGATTAGTCTCCTCCATCAAGGTGTACTCTCATGCCTCCAAATTCAAATGTCTCTGACCCAGGTGTCCAAGGAGCAAGGGCGCATCATCCATCATGTGGGCTTCATGCCCCAAGTGAAGGTCCAAGTGACCTTGTGCCTTCACGAAAATCTTTTCACCTATCAATTCCCTGAAAAGAAAAACAAATTTGCCCTCCAAGGGCTCACAAGTCACAAGCATCATGTCAATTAAGCCATATATAATAAAAGAACCACCCAAATATGTGCATCAAATCCCCCCACTCAAAATAAATAAATGCTCAAAGACCTTATGCAACTTGGAAAATTTAGGTATGGGAGGGTTGTCAAGGCGACCTATTGGGTGAACCATTCCCCAAGTTAAGGAGTGTTTCCCAAGGGGACCCTCTCTAAGTCATGTGAAGAGTATGAGGTGGATGGGAGTAATACTTTTGGGCATGGGGTTTCTTGACATACAAGGGCTCATATTGTCTCATTTATGGGTTCCTTTGTAAAGGGTGTGTTGCCCTTCGTCCGTGATGAATGATTTTTCCAAGCTTTTTTGTCATTTAATTTATTAGAGTGTTCCCAGGTTGAAGCTAGAGTGGGACTTGTACCTAAGCATGAAAAACATTGCCTAGCTTAACTCTAC
This sequence comes from Picea engelmannii, assembly GCA_009831015.1. NCBI lineage: Eukaryota > Viridiplantae > Streptophyta > Pinopsida > Pinales > Pinaceae > Picea > Picea engelmannii. Next base: position 102,414 of record ML806141.1, read on the forward strand.
CATGGTCACACTGTGCTTCCCCAAGTTGAAGACGATCTGTGGGACTTCTACCTAAGCATGAAAAACATTGCCCACACATGCTCTACCTTAGTTAGCATGTTTAATTAGTTATTTATTTTACGGGTCCCATAAAATTTTTGTGAGAAAAATTCTATTGTTCTCGAGATCCCTGGGCAAGCATCTAGAAGGTTTATGATTGGATTTTATCTTTTTCCAGCTACAAGCCTCTGGGCCTTTATCCCCTTCTTCCCATGAAATGAGGTACAAGCCCTCTTAGGTCAATGTGGCCCGAAAACCCAAAAGATGAGGAAACGAAGGGAAAGAAACATGGAAAGTGGCAGGTATGTTCGGGAATGGTACAATGACTCATTAAGGAGACCCCCTTGTAGCAACCCTTTCCCCGAGGGTGAGCACTTACTAGGACACAATGTCAACCACCAAGGTGAAATAGGGAAAAGAGCATAATTTTCAAGCAAATGTTTTCAAAATCAAGGAAAAACCCTTTGCAACATATTCAAATGCTTCATTTATTAAAATGACACTTACCACAATGTTGGACTCGTTACCTCATGGAGCAAGACCTGTCGTCCTCTGTGAGCCAAGTTGGTGTGGCGAATGGTGTAATGATTGATCTCATGGTGATGGGTGGTGTGATGTGAGGCTCTTCCTACTGTCATGTCTCTCAATACTCTATGTCTGCAACCCTAGGGCCTCGAGACATCATCTCCTTAGTTATCCCTAGAAATGGGGGATAACAAAGGGGACATGCCACCAAAAATAAGCATCAAGCCAATTCAAATGCCAAGTGTCCACGTGGAATGTTCCCTCCAAGAATGTGCATGCATGCAACCACTTCACATTTGTGAATCCCAAGGTAGCCAACTCCATGGATGAATGTGAAAGATGCCAAGTGGATGGGGCATCCACAACAAAGTATGTGATCAATGCCTAGCCTTGCGTTGCCTTTCCTTTGCTTGCCTTACTTGCCTTGCCTTGCCTTTTCTTGCCTTGCTTTCCTAGCCTTACTTTCCTAGCCTTGCATTACCTTTTCCTTGCCTTGTGTTCCCTTACCTTGCCTTGCCTTACCATGCATTTCCTTGACTTTCCATGCCATGCCTTGCCTTGCCTTGACTTCACTTACCATGCCATGTCATGTCTTGCCTTGCCTTGCCATGCCTTGCCTTGCCTTGCCATGCCATGCCATGCCATGCCATGCCATGCCTTGTCTTTCCATGCCTTCACATGCCTTGCCTTGCCATGTCATGCCTTGTCATGCGTTTCCTTGCCTTTTGTTTACATGTCATGCCTTGCCTTGCCTTGTCATGACATGTCATGCCTCGCCATGCCATGCCTTGCCTTGTCATGCCATGCCTTTGGTGTAAACATCCATTTGAAATTTATTTATGGGTTTGAGGTTAATTTTCCCACATTAAAATTGTTCAAATGATTGTCTTGATGGTCAAACATATAAAAATGTATAAATCTAAAAGTTTTTTTTTTTTTTTAACTTTTTCTGGAAACTAACAAGAAAATTTGGTTATACAATCATTAGTGAAATGACACTTTTCCATTGCAATAAATGTATAAATTAATTCAGCACCATGTAAAACTTTTAAACACTTAAATTTTACAATATCAACTAGTGAAATTTGCACTTCTAACTATACCTTAAATTTCTGACCGCCATTTTGACCAAAACTGATCAGAAAAATATATAAAAAATTAAAAAGCATTTAAACTACGCACATAAAAATGACGATCGTTTGATAATCATATGTATATAATGATCAATGGTTACATAGGTACTCAAGTATTCCTTCTGCCATTAATCGCGGTCGTATTCTTCACATTTCCATGGATGACTCTTCCGGATTTGTTTTCAAATTTATAACAGAATATCATACATAAAAATACCACACAAGCACGTAAATATACAATAATGGTTTATACTCTTAACTATGTTTTATCAGATTTTGACAAATATTACTAAAACTCTTGTCCCATGTCTCGTCTTATAGACTTAACCAGATTAAGAATTAGGAACAGAATTCCAACGAAAGAGGAAATCACACCATCGATGGCTTGGTCACATAATGAATTTGGCTATTGACCGATGGGGAAAACAATTATTGTATATATGAGACAAGTGCATAAGTTTTTGTAAATATGAGACAAGTGCATAACTACTAGTCCATGTCTTGATTCTTAAAGTAAGTTTTTTGAATTATATCTTTGCCTTTTATTCAAATTGAAACAATGTAAAACTCATATATATTAAAATTAAAAATCAAAGGTTGGAAATAAAAGTGGTGAGTAAAAAGTTATAAGAACATTGAACATAAATAAAATGACTCCAATGAAACTTAGTTTTTAGATTACCCAATGTCATTAATTTCAAAAGTTAGAGTGGGAATTATATTTATACAAATTGAAACAATGTAAAACTCATATATATTAAAATTAAAAATCAAAGGTTGGAAATAAAAGTGGTGAGTAAAAAGTTATAAGAACATTGAACATAAATAAAATGACTCCAATGAAACTTAGTTTTTAGATTACCCAATGTCATTAATTTCAAAAGTTAGAGTGGGAATTATATTTATACCATCTAGTTAATCTCAAAAGTTTGAATCATTTAAGTTAGAGTGTGGGAATTATATTTATTGAAGTTATTAAAATTTCAATATTGTTTAAGAAAAGTTAAAAAAAAAATTAAATATAATAATAAAATTTTACCTTTACTTTGAATTAAAAATTTCAAAATAAATTTCACTTTTTTTCTTATATTTTTTTTTTGTTATTTATAGAGACCTAAAGTTCACCATTCTTTTTTAGTTAATTACACAAACCTAACTTGGTCTACTATTGAATGAAATTTAAAGTTCATTGTGGACTTAAGTTTAAACAAATGGTCTACAATTGAATGAGAGTTAAAATATAAGTTCACCATCAACTAAAGTTTAAACAAATGTGTTTATATGCAAATATAGATTCAAGTTTAAACACATGTCTCTATATGCAAATATAATACATAGACACGTGCAAAACCTAACTAACTGATTCTTAAGCCTAAAATATAAATCATTTTATTATTAGGTTGGAAATGTCATATTAACACCCATCTAGTGTTGTTGGAAAAATGAACATACTAAAATATGTCATACATGGGTTTCTTAAACTAGTGATGAGCATGCATTTATTTTATCTAAATAAAGTACAAAGAAGAAAAATACACACTTACAAAAAAAACAAGTGAAACATTGTCAACGATGATGGAAACCGAGGGAAATATGTTATTGGAAATGCAATTCTTTTTTTTAAGAAAAATAATGAAGATATATTAGGTTATTGGATGGTGGTTGTTGGAAAGACAATGAATGAATAAGAGAGGCCCTCTGTGGGGCAACAATGGTGGTATTAATTCGGCCATTAACTTTATACAGTGGCTTACCCACTAACCTTTGCCAAGTGTCCTTCTAAATAGGTGTACATGTACTATGTAGGTGGCATGAATTCAGACATTAACTTTATACAATGGTTTGCCCACTAACCTTTGGGAAGTGTCCTTCTGAATAGTTGTACATGTACTATGTAGGGAATAAGATTGCCCTCTTCTCATTTCCTATAATCACAGGAGCCCAATTGATTTAGATTAACCTTTCATGACATGAGCCCAATTGATTTAGATTAATTGAAATGGGTGGTTTTATATTTTTATATGCATATGGATCTGCTACTGAAGCTATTGGTTGGGATGCTTGTGGTTTTTCAATTGCTTCACAGGAAATGGGGTAGGCTTACCTTTATCTTTGTGTGGTAACATACTCCTTCTTTTGTACATGGGATTGCGACTGGAGAATCAACTACTAGATGATCTACAAGGAGAATAAGCTACTTGATCTTAATCAAGTCTTAATCTCTAATTGGTACTCATTTAACTTCATTGGGTCTTGCATTGCTTAGTTTAAGAAATGAATAGATCCTTTGAGACCAACAACTAGTTTAGAGATGAAAGGTGCAAAATTCATTCAACATTGTTATTTTTCTCATCTGGATATTCAATGTTGAAATGATCTAATTAGGCCCTACACTTTAATGCATTTTCCCATACAACTTCCATGTATTCTTGAAGATCATATCCTCTATATTTAGGTGGATGTTGCTCAACAACCAAGGGTTATGCATGATCAATGAAGACATCTTAGGAAGGGCCATAAAACAAGGGAATTGATATACAAGCAATAGACATGTTCATTATGGCACTATGCTCGGAACTTTTAAATATAGCATTGCTCACATTGTTACAAAATAAACAAAATATTGTCGTTAATATTATAATTCATGGTCAACATTTTCTAAGTAGTGTAATCAAAGTCAAGCCTTAGAGCTTCAAAAATGGCAACGAGTAGCTTTGAAATCAATGCCAAATACTTGTAGGAAATGATGCATGCAAGTGGAATTTTTTTGGTCCCATTCCAACCTCTTGGATCGTTTAGAATGACAATTATCAGTCTAATCCTAGTACTAAAAATCCAAATATTAGCATTAACATTATAATTGATAGTCAATATTTTCTAACTATTGTAATTGATAGTCAACATTTTCTAACCATTGTAATTGATTGTCATCACTTGCCTATGTACTTCTCCAAAAGTTATATTCAAGGAATTAGGGCATCGAGGGGAATGTTGGGTGCATCATATGTAAAATTTTAAATATGTAAAAGAATAAAAGTAAAAAAAAATGTCACTGAAATTGATGTGAAACAATATAACTCAAAACATAAAATAATATGATTCATTCACAAATGATATTAGAGCAACAATTTTGAATTCAAATTTCATTTATGTGAAACAATATAACTCAAAACATAAGATAATATGATTCATTGACAATTGATATTAGAGCAACAATTTTGAATTCAAATTTCATTGTTCATACAATTCATAAATGACAAGATTATTAATTCATGAGTTCAAATTTTAAAATCTGAACTTGTAAAATTCGTTTTTCGCCTTTTCCCACTGAAGAAAAACATTTTTTTTCTTGTTTTCTCCTACTGCTCAAGTGAAAAAAATTGTGCCCCAACCAGTAAGATTTAAGAACACATAGATGGAGGTGGTTTTGACTTTTGATGTTGTTGTTGGCCACAAATGAATTTGTGAAAAAAAATGTCTCCTTATCTATTTCTTTTAAAAACACAAGATAAAGTGGAAAAATAGTAGGGGTTTTTATTTTTATTTTTTATTTTTTTATTTTTAATCTAAATCAGAAATAATGGGAATAACATAGATGACTAAGGTTTTTCCATTGGGTGCATTGTTTTACTCCCCCAAAACCCTTGTTTTATTCCTTTGTTTTGCCAAACATTGTTGGGGGAATATTCGCTAATTTTGTAAGTTTCTTTTTTGGGGATATCTTTCGGTATGATCAGGGGTGCTTTTGTATCTGTCCTAGGTAGGTGAAACACGTCCCAATCCCTCGGACACCCCCCTCCCCGGAGTAGTCAACAATTCCTTTGGCAATGAAATTTCAACACAATCCTCTACTTATACCTCATTGGTTTATAATTGTTACTTCCAACAAATGTTTATGATGTGCCTCTTTGTTCCTAAATATCTAATTCTAGACAGTATTTATGATATTTTTTTCATATTGGGAATATACTCATATTTTTTCCTACTCAAATTGGGACTGGAATTTAGTTTGAGATGTTAATCAAGTCTGTATGCTTTGGAAATGCATATGTAGACATACTTATGTAAGTGTATAGTCCTTAAAGACCCTATTAGACATAGCTAGGAAGGCATACATTTCTTTCCCTTTCATTGAATGTCAGTTCTGAGGTAAATTTTGTTTTAAAATGTTGGATATTTGCTACATCTTTTTACCAAAAAAAAGATTGAATTGTGACCTATAAATGATGATTTTTTCTCACAATAGTTTTAGCTCTCTATGATTTTATTTTATTTTTAAATAAACTTGAAATGATACAATTTACAAAGAATTTTCTGGCCATCAGGGAATACACATGGCATAAACAAGCATAAAAATATTGATCAGTTGTAGACTGAGAAATCACTTATATTAACTTATTTCATAGTCAACCTACTATCATTGAACACACGATAACAATCTAAATACTCGGTGTTGCTTTGTTAGTTATAGTAATAGCTTGCCCATAAATGGATGTATATAGTAGCAGCACTTGGTAAGAAGCCATTTTTCATATCTCTGTGTAGATTTTTACTTTTAAATGCCTAGGGTGTGTAGATTTATCGGCTAACAATCATCTCTATAGTCGGAAGAATTGGACAATGACTTCAATCTAATTTAAAGAAAATATTAATAAGGAGTGGAACAAACCAATCCTAAAATACGCACCTATAAAATGAAGATGCTTCTCATTCCCCAGAATTCAGGCACCCAAATACCGATGGGAAGAAATAGAGGCAAAAATAATTTTCTTCACACTTCCAAATTTTGATATACACTTCTCACATAATTATATGTAAACCCTAATTATAAAGGCCCTTAAATCCAAACCCTACTTCTGATGTCATTGGGGCATAAACACTAATTATAGAAATCCTTAAAACCAAACTTGCTATGAGCATAACCCAAAGCCAAACACTTAAATTCCAAAACATGTACCTCATCTTCAATAATAATAAAAAACCCAATCACCAAAACAGCTAACCCACGGTACCCAAAACAACCATAAAGCATAAAATTCTCTTAAGGCATGTAGTCTCAGATAATAACACCATTCAATCTTGAAATAGAACTTCACAAAAAGAAAAAACCATGGACAAGTACTCATTACACCACACAAGCTTGTAACATTCAGTGAAAATAACTAACTCACAATGACACTCATTTTGATGTGACCATAATCCATTGTAACTTTCTCAACAATTGTTGTTTTGGGCATCTTCCCAAGAATGAACTTGTACAACATGCCACCTATCCAATTTTGCAAATATGAATATGGAATTTTTACCTGGGGTAATTTTGTATGTCTCCTCTGTTCTCTAAATTTTTCATAGTCTGAAGAGTCCCAAAAAAGAAATTATACTGAAAATGCCAATCTGACCTTCTTGAAACCGATTTCATGAGCATTTAGGAAGCCTGGCTTCCACAAGGACATATCTTTTAAAGTATAGTGAACTAGAGTTTTATATTTGTACCAAATGTACACCAATATATCTCCTTTGTCTATGTAAAGTTTCAAGGTCTTAAACATCCCAAAAAATAAGTTATAGTGAAAATGCCAAGTTGACCCATTTTAAACTGATTTTAGGAGCATTCAGGAACCCTAACTTCCAAAGGGCGTATCTCTGAAAGTATAGAGAACTAAGATCTGACATTTGTACCACATGTACACTAAGATCTCTCCTATGTCTTTGCAAAGTTTCAAGGTTTGAAACATCCCAGAAAATAAGTTATAATGAAAGTGCCAAGTTGACATGTTTGAAATTGATTTCAGGAGTATTTAGGAACCATAACTTCCACATGGCATATCTCCGAAAATATAGAGAAACAACATTTGAAATTTGTACTACACTTACACCAATATATCTCCTATGTCTCTGTAATGTTTCAAGGTTGGAAGCATCCCATAAAAATAATTTATAGCGAAAGTGGCAAGCTGACCTATTTGAAACTAATTTCAGGAGCATTCAGGAACCCCAACTTCCATAGGGAATATCTCTGAAAGTATAGCTAACCAGCATCTAAAATTTGTACCACATGTACACCAAAATATCTCCTTTGTCTCTTCCAAACTTCAAGGTTTAAAACGTCCAAGAAAAACCATTATCACGAAAATGCCAAGATGGTTTGAAATTGATTTCACAATTCAATCTTTGCTAATCCATTTTTCACACACACACTTTCTCTCAATGTTTTCTCTTTTTATATTTTTTCATAACCCCTCATGAAGGGACATGTCCATTCATTAAATAATGAATTCCCATTGCCATGGGTAAATACCCCAAACCCATGGGTTTGAAACCACCATTTCAACTTTTTACTTTTTCACATGCACCCTTTTTTTAATATACTTGTAAACCTATATATATAAATCAATCTTGGAAATGTTGTGTGTATTGTAAGGTAATAATATGACATTAATGACATCATTAATCCTTTGACATCAATGAAAATAATTCCAACAATATCCCCCTTTATCATTAATGGAAATCCTGCAATGAAACACATTGTCCACCATACATAGAAAGAAACCCCCCCATGTTTGCAACTCTCGTAGGAATAGAGAGAATGATCCCCTTCTTTGAAACTCTCCTCCTTTGATATCAATGGAAAAGGGATTCTCCCCATGAGCGTGTGCTTCTCCTTAAGAACTTAGTCAAAACTCCAATCGAATGTCATGTCGGTTCGATCTTTGGTCGACTACTTCCAAGGCAATCATCAGTAAATACGAGGAACATTGCGCGACTATACAACCGATGATATGCAACGATATGAAGTCCTCAAACATTTGGTCAAATGATTCCACGACCATCCATCCATCCAACTACAATCTATCCAAGTAGTCGACACTAGTCCACAATTATGTCTCTCACATCTCTTCTGCAAAGATCTGAAAGCATGATTGTCATTCCTTTGATTTTTATGGTGAGGATGATGATAAGGCATGGATTTTTGCATTGGATGATCAAAGGAAGTAGGCTCGGGGTCAAATTCACTTATAGGAGAATAACTACCTGACATATTGACAACCTTGTCATATGTATGCTCAAATTATGCCGTGTGAGGAACATGCAACTCATCAATCTGTTTGGCACAACCAATAGTAGGTTGCTCTTATGGAAAACCAGTATGAACTCCACCTACAACAAATAAAACTTCCTTGGTTTTAGCAAGGTGAAGTGTAGACAGGGAGGCAACAATAGCATCATATCCAAGACCAGTCTTAATGAATGCAGACCTTTGACAATTCATGATATCATCTAATATTTCAGTACTCTTTTCAAACTTCAAGATTCTATTCAACTTAATAGTTGTTTTCTCTAGATCCTTTCTTAAGGAAACAATTTCGGATTCTAGATCTTCACAGTTTTCTTCCTTTTGCTTTAATTGGATTCTCACCACTTCTTCCATCCTTCTTGCTTATTTTAATTGAACCTTTAGGTTCATGATAGTTTTTTTGTTTCTTCAAGTATTTATGACATTTTGGCTTTTGAATCATGATCCTCTTCTTCATATTTTTGTCGTTGCTCATTTTGTTTCAAATTATTTTACCTATGATTCTTTATTTTGCTTAAGCCACAAATGATTTTTTCTTCTAGATTCACTTCCCCATATTTTTTCAGTTTCTATCCCTTTGTCGTAAAGAGATTTTCTTCTCTATCTCTATATAAATTGCTTTCAATGCTTTCTTCAGACAAGTCACAAACCCCTTTTTAGTAGAGATTCTTCTTCTGCTTATAAGAGTTCTTCTTATTTTCATGCTTACCCTTTTTGTGGTGATTAGGTTTTCTCCCTTTCTTTAGATTATGGTCTTCTTCATCATCACTACTTTCATCGTTTGCATATGGACACTTATCAACAAAATGTCCTACTTTTCCACAATTAAAACATTTAAAGGAAAACTTACCTTTGTAAGTGTCAGATTCATTTTTGAGTTTTCTCACAAAATGTGCTTCCTCTGCATTTGATTCATTGTTGAAGTTATCGCTTGATTCATGTTCTCCATTCTTTGTCTTCTTTGAGGCTTTGAAGGTTGTTTCTTTCTTTGATGGATTTTCTTTCTTTGTCCTCATTTCACAAGTCGTGGGAATCACATGCAATTCATCCATTGTCAATGAATCAAGATCCTTTATTTTTTCAATGGTGGAAACGTTGGCATCAATTCTCATGGGGAGTGACCTTAACACCTTTTGTACAATCATTTGTTATTCATCATTTTCACTAAGTTCTTTGATGGTGCTGACAATTTCATCCACACGAAGGAGATAGGATGCAAAATTTTATTCGTCTTTCATTTTCAGACTCTTGAACTATCTTCTATGAGTTTGGAGCTTTGTTATCTTAACCTTGTCATCACCTTCATAGATATTTTAAAGTGTGTCCCAAATTTATTTTGTTGATTTACAATGCATCACCTTGACAAACTCAAATTCTGATAGATCACACAAGATGACATTCTTAGCTTTTGCATTATGTTCACTAGGATTCTTCCCGGCCACATCTATTGGTGGAGTTGTTGGGGATGTATAACTTCATTTGGTTCCTTGGTTAGTGGACTGGAAATGATCTAATGTAAATATAAAATATGATGATTACAAAGGAAAGAATATTGACTTCTATGAACATAAAATTTCCTGGAAAAACAAAGAAATTATCTTGAAGATGAAGGCTATGTTAACAATGAAGTGTGTGAAAGATTTATAAAACTAAGTAAACTCAAAGCAAATGCTTTAAATAGGAGTGTGGGGAGAGGATTTTACACGGTTGTTCATTGTTTTTTGCTTGTTTCCCTGCTGACTCATTTGCCTTAAAAAGTTCTTCAAGTGGTTCCCCACCACTTAGGATTTTACACAGGAGAACGAAAAATTGAACTAACAACTATAAAAAAACCAACCAACAAGGTTGTCCGAGAAGGGTAAACTGACCAAAATGGTCAATTTGCCTATTTAAGATAGCAATAAAAAACACATAAAATGAGAGAAAGAGAGAAAATATTAACAGAAAGGGAAATGAACAACTATAAACAACAAAGAAGAGAGGGCTTAAGGGTTGTCCTGAGGGACCCCTAGACCTCCTGGTTGCTTATTATGGTTGATAAGCTTGACTCCTTCATGAAATCTGCACAAAATTCACTTTAAATAATATATACAAGAGTTGTTTGTACGTAAAAGCAAGCAAGTTAAACCCAAGGAAGTAGTAAGAAATACCTAGCTAACCAATCCCTCTTGAAGATAGCTAACATAAATAGTATCCACTACTACCCCTCAACCCTCAACTAGCAAGCATACAAATTTCAACAACCAAAAAAGAACAAGCCAGTACAACCACTAAGAACTCTAGAGAAAAACCAACATAGCTTAGGTGATATATTCAACAAGTCCCCTTTAATACAAATCCCTTCCTCTTATTATACTTGTCGCTCAGCGACATGGTATATAGTAATGGATATGCAGTCAACTGCATATCAATCCCTAAGTTGACCAAAAATTTATGACCTTTTCCTAACGTGAAACTTAGAATCTAATTTTTTTTATTTTTAAAATTATTTGAAAACATTTTTAGAACATTTGATTGGTTAATGAAATGAACCCGTTATTGCAAGGATGGCGACGGGTAATAAATATAAATGGAAGATCATAAATGCAAACACAAATTAAAAAAAGATAAAGGATGGTACATTCCTGGGTAAATTCCTCGGTAACACTAGTAGAGACAGTTCAATGTTACAGTCGAGGTTCACCGTTGATGACACGATCTGACAATACAGGTCAATGCACTACAGTCAAGCCTGTCAATGCAGTCATAGATCTGACACTACACTATATGAAATGGTGGCAGCCTACATTCATCTACATAATGTAAAAGTTCATCTCCATTTTTAGCTCGATAGCTTTTGCGTCTATTGGGTGGTAAAGTCCTACAGTCGAGGTGCGAGGTGCCTATTATGTCCAGGGAAGCCACAGATTTCCAAAATTCTCAATCCCAATTCAATTCGGAGCCGAACAATCAAAGGTGGTTTCAAATTTTTTGTTTATCCTTTGAATTTTTCTAAGCTCAAGATTGCAATCAATAATATAAAGGATTTCTTAAACGCCTGAATTTTAAGGTGTTTAAGTTTATAACCTTGCGCATTTCAGATTTTAGACGGTTTCCCTAAATATTCTTCAGTTGAGAATTTAGGTTCTCTGACCTAGAATTGAAGAGATAAGGTCATTGATTTTAATATCCGACTGATGCAAATATTGTTAAAAGAGAACTGGAGTTTATCATGCATTGGTTTATTTTAGCACCGGAAAGGTTTTGCATGTATTTAGAGGTGAAATAGACTGCAAAAATAAAGGAAATGACAGTCAGAGTTGAGTCTTGGGAATTTTCTCCAACAAAGTCTCGCGTTAAACCACGTTATCTAAAGAACCACACATTCGATGCTTCTACGCAGGAAAATATGGTCAATTTATTGCAAGCACACGCGCAAATCGATTCATTTCATGTTATGTGCAAGGTCTGCTTGGAGACACCCCCTATGGCAAAGCCAAGCACCTTCAGGTTAACTCTTTCTCCTTATTTTGTCCATTTTTCTTAGAACAAGCTATTTTGTTCATGACTTGTGTGTGAAATATCAAAGTAATTGAAATTTTGTGGAAGCAACTTGTGGAGAAGGATCGTTATGGACCATCGCATCATTTTGGGAAGCTATAAATGTCGGAGATAGTATTTACAGCGCATTGAAGGATATGGTTGTCGTGATGAACGAGGAGAACCGACCAATGGAATCCATCAAGGCCATTAAGTCCTTTAGACACCTTTGCTTCAAGAAAGCACATGAGCCTCTTGATAATGTCTTCATTGATCTCTTTAAGGTATTAAACTCGAACAAATGTTGGATTGATAATAACTATATGGTATGTACTTTTATCCCTAACATTTTATTGTCTGCATTTGTGTTGCAAAAATGTGGAATATTTGATGAGCAGATTAATCTGTTGAAGCATAAGCTTGCATGCAGGCCCTAGCATGTTGCATAGGCGCAGAACCCACCTCTCCACTGCTCACCGCCTAGTTCTCTAAAGGCTTTGGATTTTCTCTTGCAGGTTTTGGACTGGAATCGACTGAGAACAGTTTCATTTCACTTCTCCTTGAACTATTTAGAATCTGTCACATGGGGTCAATTTTGCAAATTTAAGGATCTAGTCCCTTTACTGGTAATTACAGAGCTTCAGTTTCTTAAAGCACAAATATTTTGAGTAGTAAATTCATTGACTTTGAAATGGGGATTGTAGCTTTTTCAATGAAGGAAATCTGCAAAAAATTTGTCGAGCATAGGGGATTAATAGTAAATAATTTGAGAAAGAAAAATATGGAAAAAGATGAAGTGGGATCCATAAATTTGAAAAATGCAGGTTTGGGAACAACCAATGTAGAGTTGAAAATTTTCAACGACAGTTTGAATTTTGGAAGCTTACTCCATGAATTCGACCAGTTTCAAGCAAAATGTTGAAATATCATCGACATCAAATATCATGAAAGATGGGGATAAGGATGCAACTACAATAAAAGTTTATAAAGTATATAGATGCTACCGAACAAGACAAAACCTTGCCGACTGCATTGTTCTGACTGAGGAGCTCTAGTTTATCTCTACATTCTATTCATTAGGATGCCTTTCCATTTTCTTCCTTTCTACCATTGTATCTTGAACATGCTCGTGTTTGCATGCTTTAAGTATTGATTTGGTTCTGATTGAAGGTTTCTTGGAGAGGAGAAATGTTTTTTAGAAGTTGTGCTAGACTTTGCTTGGATATTGCTAATGTTAGCATCTAAAACTATTACCAATGCTTGCATGCTTGAAGTATTGCTCGATTTTGTTCTCGTTGATGGCCTTTTGGAAAGGAAAAGTTGTTTTTTAGAAGTTGACCTAGATTTTTCTGGGTTGTTACAAATGTTTGCATTCAATAATTTTTTAAGCTAATAAGGGATTTTTTTTTATTGAGCGCACATGTGACACATCATTGAATCACTTTAGGAAAACTTGTTTCATGATATAATTATAACATAAATTGTTATGTCTCGTTGGTCAGATGCTAGATTGAGAGTTGCAGAGGTTTGTTATAATAAAAAGATATCAAGAAATAATAATTAAGAAATAACAAATATTAGTAACTTTTCATTCTCCTCTTCAACCGTCATAATTTTTCATTCACTTCTTAGAATATTAGTTTAGTCGGTAGTGTGATTTCAAGTCTTTTATTCCAATCAATATTGTGTGGTTTTGGTTGCAGATAATCTGGAAAGTGCAAGCCCAAGAGTGATGTTTGTGTTTGGAGATTCATACATTGATACGGGGAATCTCTAGAAAACGATGGCCACTAGGTGGCCTCCATATGGTATAATCTTCCCTTGAAAACCATCAGGTCGACATTCAAATGGAAAAGTCCTCATTGATTTCATAGGTATAATTACAAATTTTATGTTGGGAATTATTCATTTATGCACTCTTCTTTCTTGGGTTTTTATCTTTCATTTGAATTATGCAGCTTCAGCGTTCAAGATCCTTACGCGAGTTCCATACCATCAACGGGATAGAAACCCCAACCTGCTTCATTTTGGCATGAACTTTGCAACCGAAAGGACCGATGTCTTCAGTACATGACCAGGACTGCCTAGTACAACCATCCAAATTCACCAGTTGCAACGATTGTTCGGTAATGGAGGATACTCCGTAGGTAAGTTGAAGTCTTCTTTGGTTCTTTTCTCAGTCTCGGGAAACGATTATGGTTACTACCTTCTGCCACAAAGAGCGCTTGAGGTATAAATATAGTAACGAAATTTCAATTTTATAATAATTCGGCACTTAATGTCTGTAATCCTCGTTAACAATGGTGGTTGGGAATTGGAGGGCCTGCCTTCGCTTGTAGAATCGGTGATCAAGCAGCTCTCAACACATTTAGTGTACTTGTACAATATGAGTTTTAGACTTTTTTCACTAACAAATATGACACCTATGGGATGCTTGTCGACTCTGGTAGTACATAACTCTTATGACAATTGCAATACTACAGTAAACACATTTTCCCTATATCACAACAGTCTTCTGTGGGAAGTGGTTCAGGGAATAAGAAAGAGTCAAGCAGATGCAACATTTGTGCCTCTGGATCAGTATTCAGATTCTCTCGCAATTCTTCAACATCCAACTCACTATGGTTTTACATTATGTTCCCTCTTAATCTTCTTATAATAATTTAATTTATGCATATGCCAATAGAGTATTATGTTGAATATTTATTGAACATGCAAATTTCTTTGTGTAGAGGGAAATTCAAGGAGCCACTAAAACCCTGCTGCATTGGTCAATGAAACATTACAAACCAGGTGGGGAAGACTATGTATAGCGTGTGCACCCATCGAGAATCGACTTTCTTGAGGGATATAGTGCACCCAACGCAGGATGCTTGGAAGGTGTTGATGACATGCTTTGGACCCTCCCTTCACATATTTCAAACTTGACTCGGTGTTTTAGATATCTTAGCAAGCTTAGAGATGCATTTACTTGTAAACCAAGTTTACAGATGGTGGTTACGATTCAAAATAATTTGTGGTAGAAGTTAGCTTTTAGGTATTATGAGAAATGAAGCACTCAATTTCCTGTGTGTTGTTCTTCAATTTCGTAATACTGTGTGAACACGTTAGCATTACATAAAAAAAATTCTTTGTAATATCAATATTATGTCAGTTATTAGTTTGTGTATATCGATATAATCGAAGATCACATTTCTTTATTAAATCTACCACAATTTCTACGATACACATACAATCATATGATCTAAATTATTCTAACCAATATGTTATTATTATTTTCTACATTTCTAGCTTCTACAATGTTTTATTTGATGGAGTGTGGAACGATGTTATTGTAGAAACTTTACATTGAAATTTACCAAGACATTGATACTTCTATCCAAATGTAGAATCAATGTGCAACTCCTTATAGTTTGTAGTAGTTGTATCTAGTAATCATTATTTCTTTCTTTCCATGGATAAGTTATTCAATGTTTTGCTTCTCATATATATATAAGAAAATAAGTACAATTAGCGAACTTTGAAATTGTTTAGTACGTGACATAGGTAGTGCATCCGCATAATATTGTCGTGACGTCATTTTGCTTGGCAGTGGTCCACCTTGTGTAGTGTGTCTCCAAAATATATTGGGCCCACCCCCATAATATATGTATTTTTAGTGGTCCACCATGTGTAGAGTGTCTCCAAAATATGTTGGGCCCACCCTCATAATATATGTACTTTTAGTAAACATGGTAAAGAAATATAAAATGTGGAAAATAAAATACGCATTACCATGATAAACATGGATAAAAGGAAGATGATATGATGCAAATACATGTGCAAATTCCTATCTCTTAGGATAAAAGGAAGACAGTGTGATGCAAATTCTTATCTCTTAGATTTTAAATATACAATTCTTTTCATTATTAGTGGAATCATTTCCTTTTCCAAAACTAACCAAATTTGTGAAGCTAACCAAATTTGTTGGTTTGCATAAACTTGTCGCTATGCATTCTCATTCAGTGTTTTCCATTTAGCCATTATGAATTCTTGCATAATGGCAGGTATATGTTGCCATGCAACCTTGTTTATAAAAGAAAAGGAAGCTAGGGTTAGGTCACAAGACACTTGTCACTTCTAGAAAAGTGACAAGTGGACCAATCATAAAGTGCTTTTATCTTTTGCAAAAAGTAGATCAATTAGATTTGATTTCAAAAAGATATTTGCAATACTTTATTCAAAGTAAACCAAAAAATTGAGAAATAACTTTTGGTAAAAAGTCTTTGAGGCAAAAAGAAAAAATTTGGTGCCACCTCATCATTTACCTTGGGATTTGTGCCATATCAATGGCATATTTTATTGTTGGCCCTAGTTTTGCAGCTATAAATTAGGTGGATTCATGGTGTCAAAGGCCATCAATGGCTATCGGATCCATCGAGGGTGAAGGCCCATGGCTTGAGAAAAATTGGCTTGCTTTGGAGGGAAGGGGATAGGCATTGGTCACTGAAAGTAAGGAAATTCCCATTGTTTGAGCACTTTTCAAACCTGATATGATGCCCCCCCTCGCTATTTATAATTGTTCCCTGAATATTGGTGAAGCATGGCTTCAATTAGGCTTGAATTGGCAAAAGGGGGCCTTGAGCCTGAACATTTGGAAGGTCAGTCTCTCATACCAAATAACCATGATAATGAAAATATATGTCTTCATTCTATATTTATGCTCACCAAATTTCCAATACCTTTCATTTGGTGGAAATCAGGCTCCAGATGAACAAGATATGGCCCTAAGAACATCACAGGAAAGTGTTGGTTGAAGGGTTGATCCGGGTGAAACATTGAAATTAAATTTGAATTATGGTTTCAATCCCAAAAATATCACCCTACCATAGGTCTATATGTTGGTAATTGAAATGGGTTTCTTTCAGCTCTGGAAAATTTGACCCTAGAGGCCTTCAATTAGGCCCCCTTTCGACACTTGTTTCCAGGTCAAATTACGGTCCCTTTTACTACTGGAATTTTTCCTAAAAAATTGAGTTGAGTTTGGGAATGATGCCTCTGTATCTGGGTTCTACGATCTATTGCAAACATTTGTATTGTTTCCAGATGAAAATCCACCTCCAGATGATGAAGACATGGTATTAAATTATCCAATAACCTTAGGGAGGCAAACATTTAAAATTTTAATATAAAAAAATTTCACATATACCACTTTTATTTTTTATTTTTTTATAATATATATAAATAAATAAAAAATTATATAAAATACAAATTAAAGAAAAAAACTATATGGTATAAGTATATAAAATTTATAATAAAATCAAATTTAAGATTCACATGCCAACCCTACCATAACAAATACCATGTCAAAAGACTTTGACTCACACCCTAGCATATTTCTGGATAAAAGACTACATGGTTTGAGAAACATTCCACTGCACACC
Organism: Picea engelmannii; assembly: GCA_009831015.1. Taxonomy (NCBI): domain Eukaryota; kingdom Viridiplantae; phylum Streptophyta; class Pinopsida; order Pinales; family Pinaceae; genus Picea; species Picea engelmannii. The sequence goes on from ML806141.1 coordinate 120,128, forward strand.
CTAAATATTAATATCAATTTAGTCCAAAAATAATTTATGGTAAACCAGCACTTTACCATGCCAAGGCGTAAGCCAAAATTAAAATCTAATGAACCTTCACCTTGGTCGCATACCATATGCATAAAACTTTGGCATAAAATTTGATGTGATTCGGACCTCCCACTGAAACTTTAGAAAAAAACCAAAATATTTGTTTGTATGGTTATTGTCGACAAAGGTTGGACGAAGATTGGAGAAGCCACAACCAATTTTGAGAAGTTGTTGCTAGGAGTGACGGTTGGGAAGAGTTATGTGTGCACGGAGGATTTGTGGGCAGGCTTTCCTACTATATCTTTGATAGAAACATAGGGAGAGGGTCGAAAAATGGCACTTGGATAAAGGCCACAAAAAGGGATGCGATGGTGGTAGAGGAGGGTCGCTCGACCCATACTAACTATTTTTTGGTTAAGTGGGTTTTTTACATAGTTTTGTAATAATAAAAAGGATGGGGAGGTCATGGGTTCGACCCCCTCCCTCTTTCCAATTGCTTATTTTCCCTTGAAATTTCGACAGGATAAGAAGAAAAAAGGGGGAAGTCAAGGGTTCAAACCCCTCCCCCTCAATTCTACACATAGGTTTGGAATAACATTGTAAACTCATAATTTGAAAAGGCCATGGAAGCTTGGACCCGATACTTAAGAGGGGTTCAAATCTCCTTCCCCTTGCAAATTTTCTCAGGAAAACCACTTTGAAAACAAAAAACTCTGCAACAGCAATTTAGCATGCATTCAAAACTCAACCAATTCAACAAACCTACTCTCACAAATCACTTCATTCAAATTTTCAAAGAGTGCATGCATATGTTTCAACTATTAACTTAGTGGTAAACTGTATTTGAACCAATACATGAATTATGAAAGGTTTATGGAGGAGATTGCTCAGGGTTACCTATTATGGGCTTGATGTTGGAGACCAATATGGATTTTCCTTTAATCATTGAAGTTGAACTCCCTCCCTCCCTGGAGAACTTGTGAAATGAGAAAAAGAGAGGGGTAGTGTGGCAAGCTCCTGCTTTTCCCTTTTTTTCATATTTTTTCATTTTTAATCATATCTCTAAAAAAATGTGCAAATTCAACACTTTGACCTTGATTTTGATCTTCATTGAAAGAGATTAAAAATTATGTTAAAGAAGACAGAGTTAGAATGTGGCATAAGGCACGCCATCAGAAAGGTCTCGGCGAGCCCGTAGATTATACAACCATAAATATGATATTGTGCCACCTATGCCCTCAATTTTGGACAGGAAACTCTGCTCTTTGAAACCCTGATTTGCTCATGGGGCCCACAAAAATACCCAAACTTGAAAAAGATGTCACATCGCCAAATGATATCCAATCCAGGAAAATGAGGTATCATTGGAAAGGTCTTGATGAGTACTCCAACAATGTGGGAATGGAACCTTGAGATGAGGTTGTTAAGAACTTCTTTGACTGCCCTAAAAATCTACCATGCAATTTGGTTAGACTGTCGTGCCTCAACATATTCATAGATTTGTGACAGCTATAACAGAGTCATACAATGTCAGAATGAGGCAAATGAGATATTGTTGGAAAGGTCGAGGCAAATGAGATACCGTTGGAAAGGTCTTTGAGTCTGATACAACATATAAAATTTAATTTTATGATTATGTCGAAGGCATTCTTTAGGGAGAGGTTTTCACCTAGTTTTCATCGTTTGTCCACGGCCTTTGAAAGCATGCCACGTGTATGTGTAAATTCCACATGTACTTACCTCCCTCGATTGCCATGCTGCACCCTCGCCCTTATCCTTCCCTCGACTGCCTTGTTGTCACCCTTATCCTTCCCCCGACCGCCTTGCTGCATCGCCATTGCACGGTCGCTCTTATCCTTCCCCTGCAACAAATTTCTGTAATTAATTCTTCTCAATCTTCGTCGTCTAGGATCTAGTTTGAGTATTGGCGTCAAGCTAGACAAGAAGAAGTGGAAGCCCAATATTAGGGGAATTTTGTAGCGGAATGAGTGAGCCTCCTAAAAGGCATTTCATGTGGTTACAACATAAATTTGGTGCAGATTCTTGTAAGAATCACTCGGAGCGGGCTTATCTTGTAAATTTTGAAGCGTTTGTTGTTGTGTCATGTGTCAATTGAGAAAAACTGAGTAGTTTTGTGAAGTATTGCTCGAAACGACTTTATCTTGTAAATTACGGAGCAATGGTTGTTGCTTCTACTAAAAAACCGACGATTAGAACGTTTTCTTCGTCGAAAATTTGAAGCTTAGAATGCTTAGAAAACTAATTGTTGTTGTATAAATTTTGGCATAGATTCATGGAAGAGATGATTAGAACGTTTTCTTCATCGAAAATTTGAATCTTTTTCTCCCTGAGGCTGGATTATGCAGTTCTGGTGGACTCGAACCATGAAAAATCTTATGCTTGCTTAATATGGCTTCAGGATGAAGTGATTTGGTTGGGAAAATAAGTTTATTCTTGTGTTTGAGTCGGTGGATTTGAACTTGTTGTGGAAGCTTGAATCATAAAAAAAGCGGAAAAATCATGGGAAAAGGCAGTTAAGGCTCACATGCTTAACTCACCTTGTTTCACTTGTTATTCTAGCATCCCCGCAAATCCGGAAACCGCATGTTGCTTACCTTCGTCGGGAAAAATCACTCAGTATTGTAAATGATCAAAACCACGTTCACTCTTACGAAAATGGAAATAAAGATCGAGATAGGGTTTGGACGAATTTTGCAATGGCAGCCAACCATTAACTATTCAAAGCTTGAAGGCAGCAAAATCCACAATCTTCGCATAGAAAAATTGTTTTTTCAACTACTCTGAGAGCCTTTTCAAGCTAAAAATGGTCTGAAAGTGGCCATTAAAGAACTATGAAATGTCTCCTAAAACCCCAATATGAATCCCCAGTGATGAAGAGGATGCCAACGCAGATTTAAGCCTTGGAATATTGGATAAAGCAAAGTGTAAGAAGTGCCTTGAGGCTTGGAGGTTTTGTCTTGGTTATTGCTAGCTCCAACGACGAAGAATGGGAAATAGAGACTCCCTGGGTTCGAACCCTGGTTGTCGACCCCGAGAGTGAGCTTGACGGCGACAGAGAAAACACAGGCGTCAAAGCTTCTGGAGACAGTGTTAGCTTGTTGCAGGAAATTATTGTAGAGGAAACAAGCATGGTGGTTTTGGAAGAAAACCGTAGTTTTGTCGATGGCAAGGGTGGTGCCAGTGAAGATAAAAAGAAGAAGATGATGAAGAAAAAGAAGCATAAAATTGTAACTCTAGAGGTTTTTGTTTTTATTTCCTTTGTTGCTTGTTTAAGATTTGAAGTAGATATGAAATGGGTTTGATTTATTTGTTGATATTATAAGCTTATGGAGGCGATGTGCTTGATTATGTAATCCTGTCACATATTACTTGCATTGAAATAAAACCACTCCGTGACAGGAATTATAAATAACATTACCTGCTACTTTTGGGATCAGTGAGAAGTAGCATGTTGTGCCGTTATCATAACATACAATAGGAAAAATGACTACTTTGTCATTAGGTTCTTTGGTTATCAGCGGCTAGCTTAGTTGTATAAGTCAATATTAGTGGTTTATTTACATAACTTCATTTGGTATGGCATTTTCTTCCTTAATATTTTGGCTATTTTCTGAATCATTCGTAGTTTTATTCTTATTGGGATCACATTTACCGGGTTTGGTTGGACCCAACCCAGCTTCACCCTGACTCCAAACCTTTTGGACTACCTGAACTGGTCCAGATCAAACCTTCGAATCTTTCCTAAAAAACAAAAGAATAAAAACATAATGTTAGCGATATTTCTTGTCTTGGGATTAGGCGTACCCAGGTCTGCAGTTTGCACGGGAAACACTTGATCATATCACGAGAGAATCCCATTTTGTAGCAGCAAGTAAAGAAAGCAAGCGGGCAAATTTTTGTCTTCAGTAGTCGGGAACCATCCTTAAAGCAAATCGACAGTCAGAATCTTATAGAAGAGATCGACGAAATCCCGTTAGTCGTTAGATCTCGAGAAGTTGCGTCGGGGTTAAGCCCTAGTGTGCAGAGGAGAAGTCCCGGGGGAAGTCATCGGGATATTAGAGTCATCGGGATATTAGAGTCATCGGGGTTTCAAAAGGTAAGAGAACTGAGACCTTTCGAGTCTCGAAATACCGACGGAGATCCTAGTCGTTGATCTTGGCAGGACACATGTCAGACATCAGGAGGAGAGTCGGGGTTCAGTTCATCGGAGAACCAGAGTTTTGGAAGACAAGAAACTCTTGCATGTAAGAATCGTGATCCGCGATTTCCCGACTCGATCAAAACCGTCCGTCAGGAGGGACGCGTGGAGAGAGACCCCGCGGAGTCAGGGATCGGGGTACTGAAGGTTCCGTGCACACGACAACGGGAATCGTGATATCCCGATACACGATTTCCCGATGGAGTTAAGGACCGTAGTGGGGGACAGGTGTCGGAAGGCGCATCGGCATATCGCGAACTCAGAGGGTCGTGAGTTGGAAGATGAAGGCCCGATATGAGGGTAAGGCCACGGTCGTGGAGGCGTGGTCATATGCGTCAGGAGTTAAGCTCAGGAGGGCTCGCGTGCGAAAAGAGCTCATCGCAAATCGGGGATTGGGGAGGTAAGGAGTTCTAGACAGCAAGAACCGCGAAACCCCGAACCCCGATACAAAGCCAGGGATAGCCACAATCAAGTGCTGAAGGCCATGAAGGGATTGGAAAGGACCTATGGATTAGGTTGTTGCAGCAGTGATTCCCGAGGGAATCCGAGGAGCCGCTTCGGCTCAGAAGAGGGGATTTAAAACGATCTTGAAAGCAGGAAGACATGGTGAGGTCCCAGGTACCGATTTAATGCGAGCTAAATCCTAGTACCGGCTGGAGATTAATGGAGAAAAGAAAAGATGGCTCAAAACTCACATCACTCATTTATTGCAGAGTATGGAGATCTCGGCTGAAAGTCTACCCGGGAGGGTCCCCTGTACCGGTTCTCTTCAGGAAGGCCACGCCAAGTCTTCAACTCGCCAGAGGAACCTGCACATGCCAAGTCAACATTCAAAGGGCTCAGCTACCCCCTGGCGTGAGCCATGCTGAATTAAAGAGGCGTATGACAGGGGAACAGAGGATAGATCTGATTGAGGGGACGCCATCCATTGAAAGTTTTGATACGCCTCTGCCAGGCGAAAGGAAGGAAAGAGTATTTGTAGGCATTTTTTCCATTTGGGAAAGGATCGATGGTAGAGCAGAGCTCCCTACTGTAAAGTTTAACAGACATCCTAGTTTGTTGGATATGCATCTGTATTTGAGATATCTTGTTTTATGACAGACAGTTTTTCTCGCTCCATCTAACTTTCGTCTCATAGAGAGTTTGTGATTGACTGAGTCGCGCGAATCATTGCAGTTATGTTATGATAAATGATTTATCGTTGCATTGTTGTATTCTCTGGTTTTATGTATTTAAGTGCAAGACGACCTTGCGTTTGGATGCCTTCTTCTTCAGTCTGTTAGGAACCTGTCATTCGTAACAAACCTTCGCACTCTTCTCGTACAAGTCTTCCACCTATTCACCCTTTACTACAACTCACTGTCTGAAGTTTATATAAGACCTCACTCACCTGTGCATGCCTGGCCTAGTTTGGAGTTGGAATGATATCGTGTTGAGTTGGCTTGCATTCGGTCACCCCATCTATAAACAAACCGTGACATAAAACTGATGGACGTCGGGCTCTGCTCCTGCTAGCAATCCAAGAGTGACTTACGTCGCCAACACCTAACAAATTGGAATTTTTGAGTATATGTATAATATTAAGTATAGTGTTATGTGTTTCTTGTTTCCAATCGGTTTGATCTTTGTTTGAAATCTCACAACTTTTTCCAACCTCCACTCCTAAACTTTTCAAAGCCGAGAAATATGATTGGGATTGTATTTTGATGTATTCTATGTATTTATTGTAACAAGAGAAGCAATGTGCTCTTATAGCTGGGGTGGGGGAGATCTCCACATGGGTGGGTGGATATGTTTGTCCTGCGTGTAACACTAATAAACTAAAAAGGAAAAGAGTGGAGGACTCATGTCTAAAAATAATGAAAGAGCAACCTTTCTTCACCCTTCAGAAATTGTTTCTTTAATAATGGACGGTGCTCTCAAAACAGTGAGTCGAGTCATCTATTTAAACAAGTCAGAAGTCGGGATGAAGAAGGAACTTAGAATTCATTGTCGAGTCGGTGAAGAAGATACCTGGAGACATGATATTGGTCAACGATTGAAGAACAGGTGGTAGGCTATTATACGCCATTGACAGACGACGAAGGACCAAAGAGGAACCTCCCCTTAGAAGGTTGAAGGCATGCCCATATTCATGGTTGTTCTGTTACTTTGTCCTATGCTACAATGGTTGTATATCTCGTCCTCGGGCCAATTTCAATTTCTCTGAAAATCCTACAACATTATCATAAGTCAGTTGGTTTAATAATTCAAAGCATACATAATTTCAAAACAATTGCTTTTACTTAAATACATCAAGAGTAGAGACATACCTTCATATTTAACAACCTTCAAAAACTTTCTCTTTGATATATGTGAAAGCAGAGAAGCAGAATATACAAATTGGTATGGATCCCTGTAATATTTCTTCTTAATGAAACCCCAGGAGTTATACATTCATAGGGATGTTATGCTTGAGGGATTGAATAAATACATATAATGTTGTCACAGTCACAGTATTAAGAGACATATAACTTTTGTTGGATTTATCGGATACCAGGGTACCAATTATAAATAGCTAAAACTTAATGGTACACAATGTCCAATTTCTAAGAGCAAAAAATATATCCATACTTACTTTCAAATACAATCATGTAAGTTGTTTGCAGTCGATGTAACACTTCTTTGATGATGAGAAATGGAAGTTGCACCAATATTAATACTAAGTTGGAAACTATACAAATGTCCACATCATTCATTGTCATTAACCCTACAGAAACTGAAAACAGTAATACAAGATGCGTTCTCTCCCGAAATCGAGCTCTTACTTACAGATCCTCTGGTGAGAATTACATCATGAACTGAAAATAGTAATACAGGATGCGTTCTCTCCCAAAATCGGGCTCTTACTTACATATCCTCTGGTGAAAATTACATCATGAACATATTTCACTCCATCTACATAATTTCTTACTTCATCGTTTGAATCCACGTGCTTTCCATTGTTACCTTTATTATTATCCTAGTGTGGAATCATATGGTTGCCTTAAATGCCACCTGCAATTATGGCATTGACACCTGGTATCATAATTTGATGGGTCCCGCGGGTGTATTAATGTATATAAGTTTTTACTCTATATAGAGGATCATATATATATAACATTTATTGTAATTTTTTATCTAGTAACCTCCATTTTTTTAAATCTAAAAGGATAAAATCAAATTTATTGAAAATTTATCCATGTTTTAAAAATCTGAGATTACATTGTATCATCCTAGATTATTTATTATTATACATATATATTATAACTTTTTATTTATTTATCGCCAAAGCCAAATACTAAAAGTATAAAAAGAAATTTAATTGAAAAAGTATACATGTTTTTAAAAAATGAATAAATTTATCCATGTTTTAAGAATTCGAGATTACATTGTATCATCCTAGATTATTTATTATTATAAATATATATTATAAGTTTTTATGCCAAAGCCAAATACTAAAAGTATAAAAAGAAATTTAATTGAAAATTTATACATGTTTTTAAAAAATGAGATTATATTGAATCATAGTAGATTGATTATATATATAAGCAACAAGAGGATAAAAAGAAATTTAAGTGCAAATTATTGTTGTTTTAAAAGTTTAAGGTTATATTGAATTATCTTAGATTATATATATATATAATGGTAATAAATGGTTGCTTTTTGTGAGAGGCTTAAGATAGAATAGAAGGAAAGATAGGTAAGTCATGGACTAGCATTTGAAGTAGCTTTTTAAAGGAGGTGATATAAATGTGTTTCCTTGATCATTTTAGTTGAGCCTTGTTGGGGGGAGTTCTCTCTCGCTTTTTCGTCGTCTGTCCTCACTGTATAAAGAAGTGCCACGTGCATATATTTACAACGTATCAGAAATTCCAGGTGTGTTTGTATGCAACCGAATAGTTCCAACCTCCTTCCTCCACCGCCTGTTGCACCATCGGCCTTATCGTTCCTCTTAGATATACATCGGCAGAGAGAATGCTCCTGAGGAAGTTGTTACTGTCGTCGTTGAGGAAGTTATTGCAGTCGCTACTGAAACAAAGGCCGACGAACCCAAGGCTGCCAAGAACGCGAAGGCTCCCAAGGAAAAAAAAACCCAAGGCTCCCAAAGGCTCCAAGCCTGCCCCTGCTCATCCTCCATACTTTAAGGTGTAGTTGGTTAAATGTTTTAATTTAGTGTTACATTTCTTTGGTTTCAGTCTGTGAATATATTGGAGCTTGGCTTGTTATGACAAATCTTGTTATATAACTTGTTGATTATGGCTTTTTCAGATGATCAAAGAGGCGATCTCTACCTTGAAGGAGAAGAGAGGTTCAGGGTCCCAGGGCCATCACTAAATACATGGAGGAGAAGCACAAGGTGGTTTTGCCCCCTAAAATCAATGACATGGTTTTGTATTTATTAGTGATTAATGATGATAATAAAAGTTGTCATCTATTTTATTGCATTTTCATATCAAATTGTAATTAGATGATATGTTTTTTGTTTTACTATATACTTGGAAAAAAGTATCCACTATTAATTTCTCTATATTATCTTTGTTTCATTGATTGTTCTCTCACTAAATATTATGATGGTCATACAAACATTTATTACTTAGTTTTTTTTGGCGTTTTGTTTCCCCCGCTTCGGGGGTATGCTAGTTATAACCCTATAAGCAACACATTTTTAACCTTGAACCACTGTCACCAAAGTGGTCTCTAAGACTAGTCCTAAAATTACGAAGGCTTGTTCTTAAAAACCAGAGGTCAAAACCAGGCATATGATATACAGTTGGAAAGGTCTCACACTTCCCTACATTGCCTTTTGGACTGATTTTCCTTTTGATTTATACACCAGAATATAAACTAATAAGGAAGTCAGAGCTATGATTTTTTGTTGTTCAGGAGACATGCAATTCGTGCCCGTAGTAGATTGGTCATACGAACTCAAAATTAGGAAAATGATAGCTCGTTGGAAAGATTATCATGAGCCCTATATGGTAAAAGCACTAAATTTTCTACAAAATGAACATATTTCATTCTATTTTCAATGAAATACTATGTTCAATATGGGACCCGCCCAATGACTAACGAAAGGGGCCAATGTTGAAAAATCACAAACTGTGTCCTCGGCTCATGAAATATGAACTAAGCAACATTGACATAGGGAATTCTAATATGTGAGGGTTTTAGAACTCAAAAATAATTATGGGGTGGCCTCCCCCGGGGGAAATTATTATGGTTTTGAAACAAGTCAAACAGGGTCGAATTGAGGCCACTTGAGTGCCGACAATATGTTGCTATACATAATGATATTGATGAATGTTATGAAGATGTCCAAATAGGTGATAGTAGGCTAGGGAAAATTGTCACTTTGAAATCCATTTAGCCCTACTATCCCTCTGGTTGATAATGGAGGCATTCACTAAATTGAATCTAACATCCTGTAACTGATTTGAACTGAGACCAAGTGACTTGAAATTGATGCATGTTACTCTTCTAATGTATGATAGGAGTCAAGACATTGTGTGATCAAATGAATCCATGAAGGTAACCCAATGATACTCTTTAATGTGCAAGGACCATAGTAACCATGACTCCTACCAATGTCTTTGATTGGAATCAAAGCTCAATGGGCTACTAAGAGCAACCCTCATGCCAACTCAAGAAGATATCAAAATGATAAATATCATGTCGAGCCTAAAGCATATTTTTGGGTCAACAAGAAGACTGATAGCTATAGTTGCAAGAGCCAAACATTTTGAGAGGGAATCTTATACTTGGGAAATCTGATCTCTTTATGAAATATATTTGAAATCTATAATGGGAATTATTATGATGATATCTCATTATAATTGTATGTATATGATACATGGTAGATGATGTTTATTGAAGATCAAAAGCTTGGGTAGAAGGTCGTTGGTATGACATTGGAACCCTATGATTGCCACAAGTTATTGGCTATGTACTACTAGGGGAGGTCAGTAGCAAGTTGTTGCTCTCCTTGCACGTGAAAATATCGACAAATGTTGGATCACCTAAGGGACTCTATAGTAGTGAAGAGGATGCTTGAGCCTAGAGGGTGAGTGTAGCAAGGAAGAGGTAACTTAACAATGTGTGTGGCATGGTGGCTGGAATCATGACGGTGTGTCTGAAAGGAAAATGAGATGAGTCCCCACTCGTGGCATCTTTGTGAAACACAGAAACAACCATACAAATAAGTATTGGATTATGATTGCAAAATTATTTTCAAATACATGATTGCATTTTGGAGTTGAGAACTGTCGTGAATAAGATAATTGTTGCACAAAAATGGCTATAACATGTATGTTTCTTTGATTGATGCTATGGGAACAACTGAAGAGCGAAGACATGAATTGAGTACTTGGAAATAAGAGCACTAAAAGGAAACAAAGTTCAAGAACAAAGACATGGGACAATTAAAGTCCCATGGACTTGTTACAACTTGGAAGAAGCAAAGTGGGAGCTGGAAGATGCATGATGGGAGATGCATCCATGACTATTTTGAAAATTGGGAGATTCTATTATCGCAGTTGGAGTTCCTGAAGCCACAAATTTGAGACTTCCTCACTAGTTTGTGTTGGTGATCCAGATGGATATCGGTGACCACCCACCTTTTCCAACTGGCTCAAAACAGTTTTCTGACAATTTTGGCAATTTACTATTTTTAGTAGTTTTAACTTTCGGGGACATTTTGAGGGCCTAAATGAAGGTTTTTCGGGATTGATCTCCTCAATGATAGTGGAAGGAATTATTGAGCCCTTGAAATTAATCTCCTCAACGATACCTTTCCAACGGGCTATCACACGCCTAAAATGGAGATCGAATGCAAAAGTTACGACCCTAGGAAGTTGATGTACTAACTTACCCAAATGGGGCCCACATGACTTTTGGCGCTTCATCTCCTAGGGTTAGGTTTTTGGATGTCTAGGGTTTTTGGCATTCTTGATTATTGTAAAAAGGCCTTTAGAGCCTCATTGTAACCTTCTTCTTGCGAATACATGCAGTCGTCACATCTCTTCTCAGAGATAAGCCACCACCATTCCAGCAAGCTTGTTTCCGCTGCATTTTACAGTTTCAGCTTATTTCGTTATTGAACAGAAAACCAGTTTTACTATATCTCTGTTATTTTGTGTTAAGCACCTGTTAATAATCTGTATTCATTTTTTTCTAGTCATAAAATCCAGATTAGTGGTATTAGAGCGGTTTGCTCCTTGTCGTCTTAATGCATGTCCCCAACGAGGTCGGAGTACAAAGAGTTGGCTCTCGAGCTTGTTTCTCTTGACAGAAGCTCTCGCACACCCAAGCGACCTCCCATGGCAGGAGAAAAGAAAGATATGATGAGACAGGATATCCTTTCAAACTGTTGATTAAGGAATCCCTCACGCAACAGAGGTACGAGATTATGGATAGTTTCGTGCAAATCCTTCGGCGGTTACCAACATGCGACAGATCTTCTTCGAATGGAAGCGTCATCCCCTTCAAGGTACAAATAAACTTTGATATTCCTATATTTGAAGTTCAAATAGACGCAGATGTTGTAGACAAGTGGTTGAATCTACTAGAAGGGTATTTTTCTATCCATAACTTTTCGAATAGAGAAAATATTACTTTTGTGCTCCTCAAAGTCATTCCCCATGTCAAAGATTGGTGGGAAACTTTATGTGAGCAAAAGGAAACAAAGGAAACCTCATTATTTTCAATCACGACCACCTGGGAATCCTTTAGGGATGCTATTAAGGAACAATACTACCCTGTCAGAAGTTATGATGACCTGTATACCAAATGGACCACTCTGCGGCAAGAAAGAGACCAAGCAGTGCCAGATTTCACAAATATCTTCCATACCTTGCGCACCAAGTTGGGTATCAAATATTAAGAGCGACATCTGGTGCTCAAGTATCGTGGTGCTCTGCATAGATACATCCAAACTGGAATGGAATTTCTGGACATCTCATCCTTGGGCGCGGCCTACCGATATACCGTGAAAATCGAGCAGAAGCTCAAACAAAAGACGCAGCAATTTGGGCCTGGGAACCCCTCACAACAAAAGCCAAGAAAGGGCGGCCCCAACTCACCGAACAAAGGACAGATAAAAGATGGACAGTATCAGAACAACCAGTCCAAGCTGCAAGAAAAGAAGGACACCGGAAAGACAAAGAAAGATATCGAGAAGTGGTGCGACTTCCCTAAGAGCCCTTGGCATAACACTATTGACTGTCGCTCAAAGCAATCATTGGTGGTCGAAGTGAAAGCCTCTGAATCAGATACAGATTCTGACTCCGAGCTAGAACCAAAAAGGGGAAGACAGATCATTAACGCGGAACCTAGTGCCACCATTGCTACCACCAAGCTCCAGCCTGGTGAACCAAACGAGCCAGAAGAAGGAGAGTGCATCTTCCATTCACAGATGTGGGTAAAAGGCACCCTGCTGCACTTCATCGTTGATAGTGATAGCTAAAAGAACCTCATCTCAGTAAAGGTCGTCAAGCGGCTGGCCCTGTCAACAATGTCGCACCCACAACCCTACACCATTGGATGGCTCTGCCAAGGAAGCGATCTCTGCATCAACCAACAGTTCCGACTGTCATACGTCATCAAGCCCTTCAAAGACAAGGTATTGCGTGATGTTGCTCCTCTCTAAGTTTATGATGTTCTTTTGGGCCAACCTTATTTATGGAAACGTCATGTTGTATATGAGTCTAGGCCTCGTAGTGTTATTATTACTTTGAACATGAAATCATACAAGATACTCGAGGCAATCCCACCTAGTGCTATTTCCTTGATCTCTACTAAGCAATGCAGGAAGGTCATCTCTTAGACAGGGAAGTTTGTCTTCTTCATGATTCGCTCTCAGAATAAGCGAAAGATCGCAGCCACATGCAGGATCTCTGTGGCTGACCTCTCCACACAGCAAAAGCAAGTAGATAAGGTCGTGGAAGAACTCGGATATTTTCTCCTCACCTACAGGGGTACCTCTGCACTGCCAGGTATTGGGTCTTGAGCCAACCATGATGACCTCCTTGATTAACTCACGGGGGCCAAATACTTCAGTAAGGTTGATCTAAAGTCTAGCTACCACCAGGTCCCGATAGAACAGATAGATGTATGGAAAACCGCCTTCAAGTCAAAGGAAGGCCTTTTTGAATGGTTGGTCATGCCCTTTGGTTTGGAAAATGCTCCATCCATTTTCATGAGGATGATGGATGATATCCTGCGACCATTCACCAATACTTTTGTAGTGGTGTATCTCAATGACATTCTAATTTACAACAAGACTTGGGCCGAACACTTGCAGCATATTCAACAAGTTATGCACACCTTGCGGCATCACAAGCTATACGCCAACTTGGAAAAATGTTCCTTCGGCATGGACAGGGTCCATTACCTGGTGGATCCAGTCAAGATCCAAGTCATCCGAGACTAGCTAGCCCCAACAACACTCATTGAGCTTTAAAGCCTCTTGGGCCTTGCCAATTTCTACCACAGGTTCGTGTTGGGTTTCTCCCATATTGCATGGGCCCTCGGCCAAATAAACAGGGTGGTGGTAAGGCGAAATTTGCATGGGGTTGGTCCCAACAACAAGCGTTCGATGATTTGAAGCAACGCTTATGCTCAGCCCCAGTACTTTCACTACCAAACCTGTAGCATCCCTTTGACACCGAGACATATGCTTCAAACTATGTTGTGGGCATTGTTCTCACTCGGCACGGCCACCCCGTGGCCTATCATAGTAAGAAACTGTCAGATATTGTCCGTAAGTACCCTACTTACGACAAAGAAATGTACTCCATTGTGCAAGCATGCCGTGAGTGGAGACATTACATTCTTGGGAAGGAGATAGTCATCCACACTAATCATAAGCCATTGCAGTTCATGAAGACACAGTGAAAATTGCAAAATGACCACCATCAAAAGTGGTCCACATACTTGCAGCAATTCCACCTCAACATCAAGTATAAAACAGGAAGCACCAATCGCGTCGTTGATTGCCTCATCAGACTACCAGTCGCGACACTCACCACAATGTTAGACTCTTGCGGCCATGAGACATATGGATGGCCCCAACTCTATGAGACAAACCCTAACTTCGCCACCACCTACCAAATGTTGGGTGAAAATGCAGTTGTCAATAATTTCCATCTTCAAGATGGGTTGTTGTGTCGTCTGGGCCATATATGTGTTCCATCAAGTGAGTGTGTGAAGCTAATCTGGGAAGCCCACTACAGTCGGGTGGCAGGACACTTCGACGTTGAAAAGACAGTGGTGATGCTACAGAAACATTTCTACTGGCCGAAACTTCGACAGGAGGTCGGCAAGTATATCAGGTTCCGCACTACCTGCACTATTGCCAAATTGACCACTAAGAAACATGGCCTGTACACCCCTCTTCCTACTCCTAACAGGCCATGGGAATCCATTTCAATGGACTACATGTCGGGCTTCCCGTCCACCAAGCGGGGAAATGACTGTGTTTTTTGGTTGTTGATTGTTTTTCTAAGATGGCGATTTTGGTTGCCTACAAGAAGAGCATCACAGCAAAGGCCACTGCCAAGCTCTTCTTTGAACGAGCCTGGGTACATTTTGGAATCCCACAAACCATTGTCTCAGATCGAGATAGTCGATTTATCAGCACATTCTGGTCGAGCCTCTAATCATTGTTGGACACCAAGCTCACCAAATACACAGCCTTCCACCCCTAGACAAATGGCCAAATCGAGGTTGTAAATCCAATGATTGTGCATATCCTTAGCATGTATAATTCAAAGCACCCTCGTACATGGGATGAGAGCCTTCCCTATTTCCAGCATAGCTACAACTGAGCACTACATAGCTCAACCGGCCATATCCCCTTTCAAGTGGGGTTGGGATTCCAACCATTGGGTCCCATAGATGTTGCACTTCCCCTTGCGGTCACCTCGATCGACTCATCTCCTGCTCCAACTGAAGCCGACAAAGCCAAACGGTTCATTGAGCGGATCCAACACATTCACCAACAGGTTCAGGATATCCTACAAAAGTCCAATGACAAGTACAAACAACTCACGGGGGCCAAATACTTCAGTAAGGTTGATCTGAAGTCTGGCTACCACCAGGTCCCGATAAAACAGATAGATGTATGGAAGACCGCCTTCAAGTCAAAGGAAGGCCTTTTTTAATCGTTGGTCATGCCCTTTGGTTTGACAAATGCTCCAACCATTTTCATGAGGATGATGGACGATATCCTGCGACCATTCACCAATACTTTTGTAGTGTTGTATCTCGATGACATTCTAATTTACAACCAGACTTGGGCCGAACACTTGCAACATATTCAGCAGGTTCTGCACACCCTGGGAGATGAAGCGCCAAAAGTCATGTGGGCCAAAAGTATTTTTTTTTATTTTACTAATATCTCTCCATTTAATTATCCTACTTGTACTTATTGTTATTTTTTGTATATATCAACTTCTAATTTTATTTTATTGGTTTTCCCAATTGGGTTTTCGGGGTAAATATTTGTGTCTTTTGTGTGAGGGAATGTTGTTTATATTGCACACTATTTCTCATTAATACATGGTAACCTTGAGGAGTTAATAAATAACCCTAACCGATTGCACAAAAGTGACATAATTTGGAAAGAAAGAACAAAAAAAATTGAAACATAATCAATGTTGATGAATTCCATTAGCCATAGGCTGAGTGATTATGCATCATATGGTATTAGAGTGATGTATCCTTGATTGATAGTTTTTGTAGGAAGACCTGTGTTAGAAAATATTTTAATACAAAACATGACCCGATGAGTTTAATGGAATCAATGAGCATATTAAGGAGGAGAATTGAGAGTTGAGGTTGTGGAGACTGACCACTAGAGAAAATCAAGACTTGCATCCTAAGATAAAAACAACACAATACCTCCTCACTACCTTAATGCATAAAGTTTTAGAATTGCAAGGTCATGTTGTGCAAGTGACTATTTATACTTGGGAAAGTGTGGCACAAGTTGATTATAGGGAAGTTGTCATAAGAGTTGTCATCCAACGATGATTTGTTGTCCCAACTCCAAGAAGATGTCATGGGGACAAAAAGCGTAGAGCCTTCCATTGCTAAGTAGTATAGTATAAGATGCCCATACCAAGATAAATGCATCCATTTCACTAATGCATTGGTGGTTTCGAGAAGCATACCAAAGGAATCAAATTGAATTTGTTGATGAAAATTGTAACACACCCACGGCGTGGCGTAAAAATTTCACGCTTCTTAAGAGAAATCGATGTCCTCGTTCGGGGTATTTGTTCCATTCTGATCTTCCAAAGATTCCAAGCCATAGTCTCCATGCTCTGAACCGAGCTCAGAGTTGGCAGATACCCTCTCCCAGTTCTTCGGGTTCTTCCACCCCTCTATACTTKCATATGGCCGCGGGCTATGACCAGACGCCAAGACAACAGGGGCCAAAACAACCACCACACAAATCCTCTGAAGTGGCAAACCTCAAAAGTTCATGATCTAACACCGCGTGTGCTCATGAATTTCAGCGGCCCTGATTCACTTCAGGACTTCAACATTTGGGAGTTTCAAACATTCCTACGCCCTTTTCTCCAAAGTACTCTGTACTCGGAGTTACAGATCGAGTGCCATGCATCCCTCCGCGATCGATGGTTGTGATCCACTTCGGGACTTTGAATTTTGGGAGTTTCAAACCTTCCTACACCTTTTCCTCCAAAGTACTTTGTACCCGGAGTTACAGATCGAGTGCCACGCGTCCCTCCGTGATCGACAACTGTGATCCACTTCAGGACTTCGGTGTTCGGGAGTTTCAAGCTTCTAAGCACTCATTTCTTTTGGAGTGCATTCACCCAAAGACTCTGATCTATTGACACGTATCTCCTGCCAGCCAACTAACAATATCTACTTCGGCTCTTCGGGAGTTTCAAGGTACTCACCAATGAAAACCTCTGGAGTGGAATCCTTCCGGAGTGTCAGATCTCCGGACACGCATCCCCCACTATCAATGGTCAGGATGAACTCTGACACTTTAGCCTTCGAGAGTTCTCGCTTCACACAATCCATTTTCCTCCAGAGCACTAAACCTCTAAAGCAAAGGGTCTAGTGCCACGTGTCTCTTGGCACCAACGACTAGGATGGACTTCGGCACTTCGAGACTTCAGGAGGTTGACTCACTCCTCGAATGAAATCTCTCGGAGTTGGTCAGCGTCGGGTTGACCACAGCCTAGATCTAACCGTCCTGATCTATCCATGTAGACCCCAGATTGACGGTTCACAACCTCCTCTCAGGGACCCACTGTTGCGCCACACTTGGCAACACCGTCACTCAACACGTGCATTCCCACGTGCTCTCGATATGATACCCACCTTCCCTCGATCAGACGGCCAAGATGGATCCCGAAGGATCTATAGATCCACAGTCCACATTACTTCACTACTTCGTTCTTCGGGGGTTTTGGCGTTACTAAGCCTCTATTCTCCCGAAGCAGTTAATGTTGGGCTAACTACCTCCTAGATTTGACGGTCGGGATGGCTCCCGGGCATCCTCAGATATAAGACCCATATTAACTTTGGGACTTCGGGAGTTCGGGGATTTTACCTCCCTTACGACAAACTCGCTCAATTTTCCGAAGTCACGAAGTTCGAAGGACTCAAGGGGTTTACTTCTGTGTTCTTTCCCGTATCCAACTGTCACAACAGGCCTTGGTTCTTCCCAAACAAATCTCTTTCGTTCATCTTTCATACAAAGGAACTTTTCCCTTTCGATACTTCAATCTCCCTATCCTTCCTGAGCTTTTTTAGCTATGAAATGCTTAAGAGCTTTGCGCTCTTTCTCCTGAACTTAACACTTAGAAGGATCTTTTGTAGACCTCTTGCACTCCTTCATCAAGTCTAGAACTTATGGAGTTCTCAGTCTCTGTCCACCCTATAGAGACTCCATGCATGTTTGCACTACCTCTCCTGAGCTTAACAGACTGCATCCTCTTGGAGACTTAGGGTGACTAGGTGTGTCGATGTGCACCTGTGAAAAATGTACCCAAGGTCGATGAACTCGCAATCCACAGATTTTAACTTAAGCCACCACAGGGCTCAGGCATTTACGTGTACAATCAGACAATTCCATACTCGCTTAAATACACAATTTAAACAAGAATAAAGAGATATAGCATAACCATTAAGCAAACATGCACATCCCTGGGTCATTCACAGTATATCCAATTTTATTACATAGTTACAACTCAATTTCATAGGGTATGAGAATACTTATCTATTACAGGTGTGTGCCTTTCCACCCAACCATGGGCTCAGAGGCATTCATTCTTAGCACTCTAGCCACCCCCGTGCCAAGCCATGATATCACTAGGGAATTTACGCTATTTCTTAGAGAGACTCTCTCTGTCACAGTGACCCTGCGAGGTTTATCAAATGCTTCCTCAACATCAAGCTCATGTTTAGGTCCTTCAGGTTGTGTTCTTTGCACTTCCTTTCAATTCGCATATCTCCTTTACGAGCTTGCGCTCTTCGTCTATTGTCTCTTCTCTTGTTGTCCGTGTGTATGTATCTTACCTTCCTTCTTTTGGAAGGTTTTCTCCCTATCCTATTCCTTTTGTTAGAAGGAAGCTTGGGTCTGCAGGTCCTTTCTTTATTAGCCGATTTCTTTCCTCTAGAGATATCATGGCTCGTACTTCAAGGCTTCACCCCCCCCCCCCCCNAATTTAACAATAATACATTTACATCGTTCACTTGCCTTAGCATGGTAATCTTATTTTATGATTAATTACAAGATGGGGGAAACATGGGTGTTACAATTCCCTCCCCCTTAAAAGAACACCATCCTCGATGTTCTTTCTCAAAAACACCTGTCATGCCTTTCTCATTCAACTGTTTCAAAAATCTTGATCCTTGTTTCTCAGTCAGGTCCTTTTTCAGACCCTTAATCTTCGTCACCTGCTTTCAATAATCCTTGGACAATAAGCACATTAATCATAGTCTCATGCGAAAGCATTGCCTAAAAATTTCTAGGAAAATGTTCTAATCTTAGCACAATAATTATCTGTGCAGTTTGTGGATGTGTATCCACATGGTTGTCTTGTTATCCAGGCTCATTGTTTTTCCTTGACATACAAATTATGTGCATGATCCCAATAGTTTACAAGAACTATCAAGGTCTCCTCTTCCTTCTAGTCACTCACCCTCTAGTCCCAGGCTTAGGCATCCCCTCCTCTGTTATATAATCCCTTAGGTGATCCATCTTGCCTTGCCAAGATTTTCTTGCACAAGAAGAATTACCCATCATGTGCATGATCCCAATAGTTTACAAGAACTATCAAGGTCTCCTCTTCCTTGATGTCACTCATGCTCTAGGGCCAAGCTCAGGCTCAGGCATCCCCTTCTTTGCTATACAGTCCCTCGGGTGATCCATCCTGCCTTGCCAAGGTATTCTCGCACAAGAAAAATTCCAGAGACTTTATTGAGCCTTACAGTCGAGGCATCCCTCCGGCTTGTGTTACCTCAACACAACATATTCCAGGCAATCATGGCTTACCACAGGGTTCTCATGGCTCAATAGTAGCCATTTTTCATGCTTTTCATCTTGACAGCCTTTCTACTCAACAAAAGTTAAGGATGAAGGTTACTCTCCTTCTCCTAACACAGAAATAGATAGGGACAAAGGTTACTCTCCTTCTCCCGACTCAATCATAGATAGGGACGAAGGTTACTCTCCTTCTCTCGAGTCAGTCTCTATTTCCTACGATTAGAACATACTCTTTTTCACAGTTCTTCCTCGAACCCGAGAGCTCGGTCTCTCGTCTCTGCACTCTTCACAGATCTTTTCCTTTCACCTGTATCACATGTATACATAAACTCATGAGACATCGTCATAAATTTTAAATTCAAAATTTTCTTGTAAATCTGTCACCTACATATTTCCAATTCCACATTTTGTTTTCTTATTTGTTCCGCACAGGAACCAGATTCATAATTATGGGACATTCCTTCCCATAGAGTTTTGGCTCAACAGGCAATTGGTCTTCCTTATGGGCTTACAACGCTGCCATATCCAAGACCCCTTTGCTTCCTACAGTTTCAACTTCAATCAGCCAAACAAATTGTTAGTTTCCCATGCACACTTATTTTCATTGTACCTTTATAACGTCATCACAAACAATTCTTGAATTGTGCATGCTAACAGTCAAATTCACTTTCTCAAAAAGGGAAATACCATTCCTTGCAGTTTGTCTTAGTAGGCAATTAGTCTTCCTTATGGGCTTACAATACTGCCATATCCAAGACCCATTTCCTCCATTCCTTGCAGTTTGGCTTAGTAGGCAATTGGTCTTCCTTATGGGCTTACAATACTGCCATATCCAAGATCCATTTCCTCCTGCAATTTCAACATTCCCCAGCTAAACAAATTGTTAGTTTTCATGCATATTATCTTTTCAAAATCAGGCATACTAACAGTCCAAGTCATTTTCATCTATTCAAGGATACCAAGCAAAAGGATACATCATCCCTTACCTATGCATCATTTTAGCCTACCAAAGTTTTCAAAATGCAATTCAAATATCAATTGACTTTAATGAATGTGCCAACATTTGTGATCACATTCATACCCAATGCACCCTTGCATTGTTTTCAAGTTACCCATACTTTACGACAAGTACTTTTCCATGGTGCATTGGAGCTTAGCTAAGCTTTTCACCATATGGCTTATTCATTCTCATTCATTGTTGCAACAGGACTATGCTTCCGACTACAGGATGATCATGATCCCAAATCAATACACGTGAAACTCAAAAGTTTCACATGAATGCCTTTAAGCATTCTTCCTCCATTAATAACCAGGGTGCTAACACTCATGGCCACCCAAATTTGTTTTCCTTCAACACTTACATAATGTAAGTAAAACATTAGAAGGTCCTCCTTTCTTACTGAAAATCCATTGTTTGCCATCTTATGCAACATGCGTTCCCTCATTGCATCATGCAACGTGCTAACTATGAGTACCTTTATTCCCATAGAACCATTCCCTGCAACCACAGTCTAACGTAGAGTGCCAAACTTTACGTTCCTTGACTGGCTCGGATGGACTCCGTTTTCTCTCCCTGCGATTGAGAGTTGTGACCTTAGCTCTATTATTTGCAGGAGCTACCCTTTCAGCTCCCGTGTCTGGGTGCTATGATCCTGGCTAAACCCCTTATCTGCAAATCAACGGTGAAGATCTGTCTTTCCCCAAATCCAACGGCTACAAGGGATTGTGAAACCTCAACCAACTCGCGGTTTAATTCTCCTTATGATCTCTACAATAGATACGGGTCGTCCGATCTTCGATCGGAGCCCCAAACTCAAAACAAAACTATATTGAGTTTAATTTATGGGTATAGGTCCTGACATTAATCCATGTGCATAAGCCTTCCCCGCAATCGATACGGGTCGTCGATCTTATCCCTAGATCGATTCTAAACCACATGATTCCAAATACAACAATCCCGGCATAGAAGTATTTGACCGATGATCTAGACTGAAAGCAGAGCCTCAATTTTCCAAATTCAACCACAGAACCCAATCACGGTACGAGTTTATGTGGCATTAACGCGTGGGTTCCTTGCAGGTCCTCCCACTGATCGTTCTCAAATCAACGTTCACGGTGATTGCGAAATCCCCAATGTGCTCGCTCTTTATCAGAGAGGTCAATCTCCGCACTCCAAAAGGTGCTCGCCCAACTCTTTGAATCAGGTTCGTTGATCATCCACCTCGACGAGATAAATGGTGTTGGTTGATTGGGGGCCGTGAACTAGTGCGCCCGTTAATTCCACCTTCGCGCTCTGCAATCAATACGAGTCGTCCGATCTAAGATCGGACCCTAAATTCAAAACAAAGCTACATTGAATTTAAATTACAGGCATAGGCTTCGTCGTTAACTCGTGTGCCCATTCGGTCTCCGCAATGAATATGGGTCGTCGATCTTATCGAACGATTGACGTTTGATCCCTTAACTCCAGTGGATCTTGAAATCGATCTGATGACTGAGATCAGTTTCCTTCCGATGAACGACGCGTGTTCACTTCCTCTGTCAGGCTCTTGATTAACCTGATTCGATCAGGGTTTTCTTTCGCGATCCTCACGATCTCCATCTGTAGTTGATCGAAGGGATTTCTACGATCTCCTAGTAAAGGTTTTTGACCTTTTGAGTCAACATAGATCATTTGGTTCAGATGTTGTTGCATCATACAATCAGTCTTCACTGCCAGAGGTTCACACCTCCAACATTTAGGTTTTCCTTCCTGAATCATACCCTAGTTGGGTATCCATGGCATACAACTACCCTTTCAAAATTTTGTGCATAACATGAGACAATAAAATATTTCAGAAGGGATTCTCATCCAAATCTTTTCATACCTTGAGCCACATAAGCATGAACATTTTTATATACTTGTTCTTGGCTGCTAGCACCCTCTTTCTGATTTATTTATTTATTTATTTTTACCTCATTAGCAGTGCTTTAGCGATATTTTCACAGTCCTGTCAATAATCTTTAGACCGCAGCCTTCCCATGGTCATCCTCTGCTTGTGGTTGCCCATCAACAGTTTCAATTCCTTTCTATACACAACATGCATCATTAGTTGTAATATCAATTAAAATGCATGTATCATAACATTCAAATCCATAAAAAAAATTCAAAATGTCCTAACATATCTTTATGCATTTCATCACATTATCCTCGAGGGTTTCCATGAATGCAATACAAACAGTTCTCAATTGTTTATGCAGTAATACAATCATCATCACTATGGTGTCCAAACATTTACTTTTATTAGTAAATCAGCTTTCTCATTCCAAAGAAAACATAACACATAGCAAGAAAGGAGTTAGGGGATCTCCCCTTTTTCCCACTTCTTCCACACAGCCTAGGGATTTCAACCCAACTGAGTTATTTCTAAGGCCTTACTTCCTTTGCTTGATGTGGCTTCAACCAAGCCTATTCGATCAAACATGCTTATTTATCCCTTCTCTTTTCCTAGTTGTACATGTTCTCATAGTTGCTCATCTAAGACCTACAACTGTGTAAGCAATTCAGAGTTATTAGGGTGGACAAGTGTTCCTCCTTTTTCCTCTGCTTGGTTCTTTGCAATTTATTCCAGGTTGGGATCTCCCTATTCTTTTCCTTGAGCAACCTTGCTTAGTCCTCACTCTAACCTTTTTGGATACAACAACATGCTTTAATAGCAAGCTCTTTGTTCATAGTGGGTCATGAACCTGTGCATCCTGCACATTATCATTCGGTTCTCAGAGTGGTTAACATTCAGTTGTTAGTCTTCCACCTACACATTTTGTTTTAAAAATATAATCCAAGATTCTTATATAGGCAAGCTTTGCAACCCATTGCCCAAACTTCAGCAATCATTAGGGTTGTAACTATGTTCTTCTGACAGAGTCCTTACACAATTTCTTCACAGGGAACTCCTTCATCACGCAACTTCCTCATTGCATATCCATCACTATCTGTGATGGCCTCAACCTTGAACTAGCTTTGGCTCGTTACTAAGCATCCTTTAAGGAACATAGACATGCATTTCTGACATGCATCCAGATTATGTATCCACGCATATTCTAGTTTTTGTTAACTTACATCCATGATGTACTTAGCCATATTCATAATCATAAGCCTGTGTGTAGCTGCCATAGGTATATTTCATAGCTTACATACATCTCTACTTTAAAATTAGTCAACTCATGATTGTTTACAATCATTCTCATGTGATCCTCAAAGGCATAATCATTTTCCTCTTATCATGACAACATAGCATCCTTGCTTGTTTACTCTTTCATCTATTTGTACTGTCTTTTCCTAGGGAGATGGAGCACATTCCCCTTAAKCTATCATTCAAAACAGAACTTTCATGACTCTTCAAAATGGAGTTAACCATGCATCCATGGTATTCATTCAATCTTGGCAAGTGCTATGCTTGCCTCACATTTCACTCATCAGGGCAACCATATTGGGCCTTTAGTATACTTATACTCTTACATCATACATGTGCATCACTTGCACATTTAATATCATTTGTACCTAACTGGTATTAATACTAAACTTCATATCAAGAAGCTTCACAAAGCATTAAATCCATGCACTCAGGCATACACACACAACTAAGTATTCATCATACTAGCTTAGTTTTATCATTAGTGTTCTTTAGTTAGAGATTACAATCGCTTACATGACTAATCTCACAGTTATAACTCCTACTGATGTTGCCTTCTCTTTATGGCAATAACCAACCAAGGTCACTTTCCCTTTTATACTATAACAGCTAGCAAGAAAACCTTCTTGCCTCAACTTCTATAGGACTTTACCCATCTCACCTTTCCTCTGGTCATGAGGAGTTATATACTTCGAGTTTAATATAAAGCTGTAATTATATTGCCAAGGATCCTACCTGATCCTATCAGATTCCTTTAATCCCACAAAGGTATTAACCATTATATAATCAACCATCATCAGTGCTTGGGGTTCCAACTTCCCATGCTTAGAGGCAGTGTTACGAACACCAGGTCATCCGTTCTTCGGGCTTCAACTACCCTTGACAGAACTCTGCCACCTTCAGCTATCCACATTCAAGTCTTATTATTAATGTTAATTAGCATATCCCTACTCCGGTAAGAGTAGTTATCACTTTGACAAAGGGTTGAATAAATTCTTCTGTTCAAATTCAACAAGAATTCCCAAAATCACAAGTTCAATCTACAGTCATTCTCCTCAAGGAGTAAATGCAAATAACAATACCTCTTTATGCGACTCGTGCATGAGCCCAAGTAGGTCAAGTTTTGTAGCCATGCTCTAATACCAATTTGTAACACACCCACGGCGAGGCGTAAAAATTTTGTGCTTCTCAAGAGAAATCGATGTCCTCATTTGGGGTCTTTGTTCCATTATGCTCTTCCAGAGCTTCCCAGCCATGGTTTCCATACTTCAAACCGAGCTCAGAGTTGGCAGATACCCTCTCCCAGTTCTTCGGGTTCTTCCACCCCTCTATACTTGCATATGGCCACGGGCTATGACCAAACTCTAAGACAACATGGGCCAAAACAACCACCACGTGAATCCTCCGGAGTGGAAAACCTCTGAAGTTCACGATCCGACGCCGCGTGTCCTCGGGAATTTTGAAGGCCCTGACTCACTTCGGGACTTCGACATTCAAAAGTTTCAAACATTCCTACGCCCTTTTCTCCAAAGTACTCTATACCCGGAGTTACAGATCGAGCGCCATGTGTCCCTCCGCGATCGACGGTTGTGATCCACTTCGGGACTTCGACATTTGGGAATTTCAAACCTTCCTACACCTTTTCCTCTGAAGTACTCTGTACTCGAAGTTAGAGATCGGGTGCCACGTATCCCACTACAATCGACAACTGTGATCCACTTCGGGACTTCGGCGTTCGAGAGTTTCAAGCTTCTAAGCAATCGTTTCTTCCGGAGTGCATTCACCCAGAGACTCCGATCTATTTACACGTATCTCTTGCCAGCCAACGGACATGATCTACTTCGGCTCTTCGGGAGTTTCAAGGTACTCACCAACACAAACCTCTGGAGTGTCAGATCTTCGAACATGCATCCTCCACTATCAACGATAAGTATGAACTCTAGCACTTCGGCCTTCAGGAGTTCTCACTTCACATAATCCATTTTCCTCTAGAGCACTAAACCTTCAAAGCAAAGGATCTGGTGCCACGTGTCTCCTAGCACCAATGACTAGGATGGACTTCGACACTTTGAGACATAGGGAGGTTAACTCACTCCTCGACTGAAATCTCCCAGAGTTGGTCAACATCGGGTTGACCACGACCTAGATCTGGCAGTCTTGATCTATCCATGTAGACCCCAGATCGACGGTTCACAACCTCTCTCGGGGTCCCACTGTTGCGCCACACTTGGCAACACCGTCACTCAACATGTGCATTCCCACGTGCTCTTGATATGATACCCACCTTCTTGGACGGTCAAGAGGGATCCTGAAGGATCCATAGATCCACAGTCCACATTACTTCGCTACTTCATTCTTCGGGGATTTTGGCGTTACTAAGCCTCTATTCTCCCGAAGCGGTTAACGTCGGGCTAACTACCTCCTAGATCTAACGGTCGGGATGGCTCCTGAGCATCCTCATATCTAAGTCCCAGATTAACTTCGGGAC
Source organism: Picea engelmannii (assembly GCA_009831015.1). NCBI lineage: Eukaryota > Viridiplantae > Streptophyta > Pinopsida > Pinales > Pinaceae > Picea > Picea engelmannii. The sequence continues at coordinate 146,584 of ML806141.1, forward strand.
TTCGAGACTTCAGTGATTTTACCTCCCTTACGATGAAATCGCTCAATTTTCCCTCACAAAGTCCGAATTACTCAAGGGGTTAACTCCCGCATTATTTCCCGTATCCAACGGTCACAACAGACCTTGGTTCTTCCCGAACATATCTCATTCCTTTGTCTTCCATACGAAGGAACTTTTCCCTTTCGATATTTCAATCTCGCTATCCTTCCTGAGCTTTGTTAGCTCTGAAAGGCTTAAGATCTTTGCGCTCTTTCTCTTGAGCTTAACACTTAGAAGGGTCTTCTGCAGACCCCTTATGATCCTTCATCAAGTCTAGAAATTATGGAGTTCTCAGTCTTTGTCCACCCTATAGAGACTATGTGCATGTCTGTACTACCTCTCCTGAGCTTAACAGACTCCGTCCTCCCGGAGACTCAGGGCGACTGGGTGTGTCGACGTGCACCTGTGAAAACTGTACCCAAGGTCGACGAACCTGCAATCCACGGATTTTAACTTAAGCCACCATAGGGCTCGGGCATTTATGTGTACAATTAGACAATTCCATACTCGCTTAAATACACAATTTAAACAAGAATAAAGAGATACAGTATAACCATTAAGAAAACATGCACATCCGTGGGTCATTCACAGTATATCCAATTTTATTACATAGTTACAGCTCAATTTCACAGGGTATGAGAATACTTATCTATTACAAGTTGCATCCAACTAATTGACTGTGGGTGTGTGCCTTTCCACCCAACCATAGGCTTAGAGGCATTCATTCTTAGCACTCTGGACACCCTCATGCCAAGCCATAATATCACTAGGGAATTTATGCCATATCTCAGAGAGACTCTCTCTGTCACAACGACCCTGCGAGGTTTATCGGATGCCTCCTCAACATCAAGCTCGCGTTCGGGTCCTTCAGATTGTGTTCTTCACACTTCCTTTCGGTTCACGCATCTCCTTTACGAGCTTGCGCTCTTTGTCTGCTATCTCTTCTCTTGTTGTCCGTGTGTATGTATCTTACCTTCCTTATTTTGGAAGGTTTTTTCCCTATCTTGTTCCTTCTGTCAGAAGGTAGCTTGGGTCTGCAGGTCTCTACGGTACTTTGGGTTGACATTCTGCATTTAGACCATGCTTCCACTCATGGGGGTGGTTGATAATTCAACCACTGGTCCTTTCTTTATTAACTAATTTATTTCCTCTAGAGATATCATGGCTTGTACTTCAAGGCTTCACCCCCCCCCCCAATAGTCAGTTATGGGCAATTTAACAATAATACATTTACATCGTTCACATGACTTAGCACGGTAATCCTATTTTATGATTAATTACAAGCCGAGGGCAGGGATGATTTTAAGGATGGAAATTTATTTTTAAATGTAGAAACCTTGGCGAATCTTACTAATCCTTCATATGCCAACTATAAATGATTGGCGATATTTTTGTAAAAATATTCAAATTTTTAAAGTTTTTATATAGTTTTTATAAAATTTTGGCGATTTTTAAGGTAAAATAAATTTTTCCTATAGAATTTGGGTGAATCATTTTTAAAATAGCGAATCTCGTTTTTGGAAAAACCATGGAAAATTAGCCCATGAGCGAAATTTAGCCC
>ML806142.1:0-20305 GCA_009831015.1 Picea engelmannii
TATTCAAATCATGAGAATTATTGGTCAATTGCGACTAATACTCATGGATATGGGTCATAGATTAATGACTTACACTACGCAGTTAGTCCCAAAAATAATATCTAAAATCCTTTTCTCAATGTTATAATTCTAGTTGAGCTTGTGGTGAATATAAATTCCAAGATATTTGTATGAAGTCACTTCCTCCAAAAAAAAATTTCATATACGCAGGTATCATAAGTGATCTTATTGGATTTAATAATCATGACCTTAGTCTTATGAGTATTAACAGTCATACCCATATTGGAGCAAAAATCGTTGAGGATTCTTAGTTGGTTTTCAAGATCATGGGGAATCCTTTCCATAATAACAATACCATCGACATAAAGAATAATATTGATGACTGTACCAGTGAGACTAGGACTGACACAACCAATTTTTCCAAGCAATCTTCTAACTTGTCAATGTAAATGAAAAAGGGTAGGGGAAAAGGGAAAACCTTGTTTGACTCCAATATTGCAATCAATCTCTTTCAACCAGCCCTCAATGTTTTTAAAATTAACAATAACATTCTCATACATCCTTATTGTAACAACCCTCAACTCTAGAAACACTTTTATCTCTTACAATCTATTCCAAAAAAAAATTCGAGAAAAAATGCTCATTATACACTCAAAATAGTCATACAGGTTATTTAACCCTAATAACCAAAAAAATTATTACAAAATATAATTTTTACATATTTATAGAAATGTTATTTCATGAAGTAACAAACTATCAATGGCCAAACACATTTCCAAATGAAATGAATTATTTATTATGAAATTATAAAATTTACAAATTATCCAAATGTTGTCATGTAGGAATAGGCCATTTATTATGTAATAATACGACAAGAAATAACCTTATTCAACTGGATTAATAAAATTATACTTCAAGAAAGTAGAAGGAATTTGTATATTAAGTTTTTAAATCAACTTAGATCTATCTTAAATCTAATTAGGGATTTAGATCTATCTTAAATCCAATTAGGATCTATGATGCTTCTAGAGGCATCAAATCTCTAGATGCACACTTTTTTTTTAAGTACAAAACTTGAAAAAATGTTTATATCTTGAAAGATTTGATGTCTCTCCACGAATTAAGATAGATCCATCTTAACTCTAAATCTATCAAGTGGAGAGAAACATCAAATTCCTCCATATCCAAATTAAGTTGGTTCTTAATATATATATATGACAAGTGTCAATTCCATGTTGAGTAGTAAGGGAATTTCACATATTCCTCATACTCAATCCACCATTCAAATGTTTTAACCAAGATCAATCTTAACTTCGGAGCCTAGAGGCATCAATATTTGATGCCTCTTGACCCATGACAAATCCTGAGTTAAGATGGACCTAGGCTGGTTCTTAATATATATATGACAAGTGTCGACTCCATGTTGAGAATGGAAGAAATTTCACATCTCTCTAAGACTCAATACACCATTCAAATAGTTTAACCTTAAAACTTTTTTTTATTTTCAATTGTTACATACTTTCTACAAATATTTTTTTAATGTCATGTTTTAACTCCATATTAAGCATTGAAGGAATTACGCATCTCTTTCCTCATATGAATAAGTAGAAAGCACCTATGGAAAGAATTATTTTTATTTTTATTTTCAATTACTCTCAAAATTGATATACAAATATTTTAATTAAGATGGATGTTAAATATTTTTTAAATACCAAGTGTCAATTTCCAATTGTTATATATATATATATATATATATATATAAAGACTATAAATAAAATAATTTTATGTTCACATATATCTATGAACATAGAAATATTTTATTTATGGTCTATACTGAAATTATTTTTTGCTTATTAATATTTTTTTAGTGACATATGTGAATTTCATAATATTAAGCAAGGAAGAAATTAGATATTTCTTTATTCTCTAAAATAGAAAACATTTATCTTTTTCTCTATATAAAATTAATATAGAATCATTTAACTTAAAATTGATATTGAAATATTTTATTTATGATAGAAATTAATTTTTTTTGTTATTAATATTTTTTTTAAATATAACATTTACTTGTTTGAATAATGGTAGAAACACCTTTTTATCTCATTTTGTGTTGATCCCTTATTCATTACTCTTCCATCTCCTGTGCCCCTAACGTCCATATCATTGATTTTTTCTCTTTACCCGCATGCAGAATTTAGCATATCGAATGCTCACGCTTCCCTTTTAATATATTCCTTTTCTATATATTCCGAGTATTAGGAAATCATATCATTTTCAGATTCTTGAATGAGAACGACAGAAAGATTACTGATAATCTCTGTCTGCATGTAGGATTTGGTGATGGCGATAAGAACTGTCGTTGCATTACCTGTGCGAAGCATTCAGAGTAGGAGTCGAAGCATGATATGATTAATTTTATTGAAATATGTATATTACGGAGAAAAGTAGCACTTCACTGTCTATGCCACCACAATGCAACTCTTCAAAGTTGAGGTCCAATCAAATTGAAAAAAAACAAAAAACATTGCAATATCCTATGTTTAATTACAATCAAACTACTAATTAATAGGTAGTCAAACTAGTAATTCATTATTATAGTCTTTTTAGTAGGGATTAATAATATTTGCATTGATATGTTGAGTTAGGTGGTCTGGTCGAGTAAGTGTGACTTGATGTTACAAGAATTCAGGCATGGGTAAGGTTAGTGGTTGATTGATATTATAAGGATTATGGGTTATAGCTATTTTTAAGGTTAGGTTCAAATTCACAGGGGTAGGGTATGTACACCTTCCTAAACTTTAGGAGTCAAATCAGGGATCCCTTCTCCCACAAACAAATCAATCTTATACACCAATTTAGTATCTAGCTTGATTGGAATTTTAAAAATAAATTATTATTAATATTACAAATATTTAAATAAATAATTCTTGATTAGTAAATAAAAATTAAGAACTATTAACATTATACATTTTAAAATTAAAAAAAAATAATAATCAAAATCTTTAAAATAAATTATTCACATATACTTAAAAATTAATTTTAAAAATTAAATAAACAATTATTTAAAAAATTAAAAATAAAATTAAAAAACAAAATTAAAAAAAATATGTTTTAACTTAAAAATTAATTTTAAAAATTAAATAAACAATTATTTAAAAAATTAAAAATAAAATTAAAAAACAAAATTAAAAAAAATATGTTTTAACTTAAAAGATATATAAAAAAAAATAAAAAAATTAAAACATTTAAAAAATACAAAATAAAATAAAATAAAAAATTCATATGAATATCATTAATGGAGTGAACATAGTAATTATGGCATGCCAAAGGCATCTGCTAACGATATGTTGATTGTGACACATGTACTATTACTTCCAAGCATTAATAAACCTTTTAATTTCAAATACTAAACAAGGCCGATTGAATGTACGATTTGGGTTGGAGGATCCTCGTAGCGCGTGTGAGTTTTATTAAATAATATTTCCAATCCCAACAAAGTAGCATTTGCAATAAGACTTCAAGTTTTTCCACCAATCGAATGATAAGAAAAACAATATTCATATTTTATAAAAGTAAAGAATTTAAGTATAACTTATTTGTATAATGTTTTATATTAGAAAATAGAGATAAATTTATAGTCCAAGCTCAGGTAATGCATGGTCAACGACTAATTGAACGCTATAATACCAGGTCTTCGGCAGATACTAATAACAATTTTATAGAACATTTCATTCATTGAAAAGGTATATTATTAATAAAGAAGAGATTATTGAAAAACCTATATTATTAATAAAAAAGAAATTATTGAAAAAAGTATATTATTAATAAAGAAGAGATTACTGGAAAACATCTTGTAAATTAAATTAAATGTTGAATTATAGAATGTAATCGATTAAATGATTAATTTTTTTTTTATAAAAAATATAATAAACTATAGTAAAATAATGTTTTTTTAATTAAGTTTATATAATTATTTAAATAAAAAATATATATTTGTTTAAAGAGATTGGATTTAATGTTGAAAATGGATGATTATTTTATTATTATACATGATTTAATAAAAAAAAAATTATCATTATTAATTAACTTAATTTTTTGGTTAAGTAAATATATAGTTATACATAGTAGGATTATATTATAAGATGTTAATTGAGTTTAGGTAGAGTAGTTGGGAAGAATGATTGTTATCCTTCCACTCATATTTAATTTCAACAAATAACATGTTAAACTCTTAATGAACTTGGTTGATTTCCTAGAAATATATATTCAATAGGAAAAAAAAAATTTATATTATATGATCTATTAACAATTATACATGCTATTGAATCAGTGTCCATGACCTTCAATTTAGAAAGGCTATTGAATTAGAACTCTTTAATTTAGTAGTAAAGAATAGAGAAAAGGTTTTATTTGAAATTAAAAAAATATATAAGTATAATTTATTTGAAAAAACATTTTAATATAATTTGTTTCAAATTTTTAAATATTTAATATGATTTAACAATTATAAAATAGATATAACGATAATCAAGATGACTTATTATGAAATTGTGGGTGAGTAGGCCATTTGTATGCAAGTCATTTAATTGTAACATTATAAAGAGTTGACATCAATATATGTCAATTATTCTGTTATCTTTGTATTTTTGTGATGGTGTTATGTACTGTATATTTTATTATTTAATGCATTGGAAAGATGCAATAAGTTTTCTAGTTGTTTAACTCTTTGAAGTTATTGTAGGGCACATATTAGAGCTAAACCCTTTTGTTTACTACCCAAGAAAGGCAAGTGTTCCATGGATCCTTCTATGGATACGGTTGAGATCCAAACACTACATTGCGATGGAAATGATTCTTCAGTTTCTCTTGCAGAACAAATATCCTCTTTCCAAAATACTAGATCTTCCTCTATAATTTCGATGAATGGTTTTAATCCTTCAGTGGAATGGAAACTTTCAGGAATCCCACTGAAATAAGTTTACAAAATGAAGTGGTGGGATTACAAGTACATACACAGATTAAAGTCTCATCTATCAATATTACTTTCATAGACCAAGAAGAACCAATCCATATAAATTTGATATAAATCCCAAATGGACTAGGAAAAGAAACAAGGATATAAATATGCACATTTAGGTATAGTTAATCTTGGTATTGGAACATTGGTTCGACCCTTTCTCCCTGTTTCATCTCTCTATGTTGTTGTAGACACCAAACATATTGATTTTTTTGATGCTATTATTGGTGGTTTCCTTGGACTCCTACATCAAGGACCCTGTTTTGGCAAAATATTTCTGAAATACCTTGTTAGCCTTGAATACCCACATATATATAATCTCCTCAAAGCCTACATCAATTCTTGAGGATTCAAAGTAGACCCTGGATCCTGACTTATTCAATTAAAATCCTTGGTCATTTTCGGTTTCGGAAATGATACTCTCCTAGCGCTGTCTGATAAGGTTCATCAGAGTTCACACCTAATCAATGTGGTGGAATTTGATAAAGCCAAAAATTCCACTCTTATTACCTTTGATTGGACTAGTAGAAATTACCGCAAAACTTGGAAAGTTAAATACAAAAACTTGTGCCTAAAAGATCAAATCCTTTCTAGATATCTGTTTGTAAATAGACCAATTATGTTTGACAGAACTAGTAACTCTTTTTCAGTTACCTAACAATCCTAATCTTATATATTTTCAACCTCCTATCAATATATCTACTTATGTCTCTTCCTATAACATTCACTTTTATCAGATCAAATCATCTCAACAAGTATTTAAATATCCATTCACTTCCACCTATGCAAGTATTTGAATATCCATTCACTTCCACCTATGAAAATATCATAGAAGAACATAGAGGACATCATAAATATTGTCTGGCCTGCAAAAAGGCTTCACAAAAACATATTCCAGATCTGTTTATGCTATCTATACCCATAAGCAATACCAATATGGAAGTCACAATTTCTTCTGGAATAAAATCCTTTATTCCAGGACGAAATCTCCTTGACTCCCCTTTTAAACAATATAGCCCTGATGGGAGTATAAAGAGAGAATATTTAAATCATAGATCCTCCGCAACAAATGAAATTGTTTCAGATGAAATCAAATTGGAAAATTATGGAAATCTACAACATCAACTAACTGCAACCAATATTGATGATATAGCCATGGATATTCTTCAACTGAAGAAATCTGTTGAAGATGAACATGTTCAAAGATATTTATTGAATAGTAAATTGGACTTGGTCCAACACATTGTAAAAGACACTAAATAAATCAAGCAAACTATGGATATAGCTACTACAAAATTAGATAAAAGACTTGATGCTTTAGGAACAATGCTGGTCAAAGCTCAAGATCTCAGAAAACGAAGAAAATAAATAAATAAATAAATAAAAAATCTTGAGTCAATCTACACTCCCATATGTCTCAAAAGGAAAAAAAAAAGACTCACTCCAAAAGTTACTCTTTGGCCAAATGTATGTAGAAGATCAAGATGATAGACCAAAATTTGATTTTGGAGCCACAAAAGAAGAAGTTGAAGAAATTTCATATTCGGTGAAAGGCTTCAAATATTTACCTAAGGCCCCTCCTGCAAAATATCTTCAGATGCTTCATATCCCCAAAAGAGAAGAATCTAGTTCTCATTCTTGATTTATTCTTCACCATTCACCTAACCATGCTAATCCCTCCTCTAGACCATCTTCTGATATCCCCAACATGTATTTCATAATGGCATAAGATGCGTCCTCCGCCCCTTCTAATAAATTCCATTTTGGAATAGATAGCATGAATAAACTTATACCCCAAATGCCTGAACAACTTGTTCTCAACATAGCCCGTCAAAAGATATCCGAGATTAGAGATTATATCCAACTTTTAGGAAATTTGGTAACATAAAAGAAAACCCAAGATCCATCTATTACTTCAAAACAAATAACAATGCAGTTAGTTGTTGGATTTTTAGGACTTGCACATGAATGGTGGTGATGGTTTCCACAAGAAACTAAGAATGAAATGATCGCAACAACATATGTTGATGAGCAAATATTATCTGCAATTGGTCGTCGGTTTTACGAACCTGGTGATGAAGAAGACTATTACCATTTGGATTCTCTTTTCATGTCTCAAAGACTTTGTGATCTTGAAAAACATGAGCAATATTTTCGTTACATGAAAAATCTATTGGTCACATCTGGTAATGTAGATAAGCCAGAGTTTTTTAAATACTATCTGAGAATCTTTCTAGGTCATGTTCCAGATGCAATTGAGAAATTTATTAAGGATAAGAAGATCAATATCAAAGGTCTGTCTATGGCTCAAATCCATGCATATATAATCCGGGTATGGGAAGAACAATATTTAGAAAAAAAGAGTTTCAAAATACTTTAAAAGACATTCTTCTATGTTCTCTCCTAGATTTTGCAAAACCAACCAACCTAGATTTGATCCTGCTAATCCTTATAAGAAACCAATCCATATTTAAGACTAATAATCCCTATAAGAATAAAAACGCGTCTAAATCCAAGAATTTTTATAAGGGAAAACACTATCTCAAACTCAGATCTTCTCCAGCTGAAAAATAAAAGTGTTTCATATGTGGCAAGAAAGGCCATTGGAAGAACAAGTGTCCTTTAGAGAAGAAAAGAACATGCATATCCTCTTTAATTAAAGATGCGTTAGATCCATCTTGGTGGTATCTAGCAATATATAGTCCTGGAGAATACCCAGATGGAGAAGATGTTGTTTTCCTTCCATGTGAAAATGAGAGAAGTGATGCTCTTGTTGTTAATAAATTTGGTTCATCAGACTCGTCTTATGAATATGACTCCGATGCACCAAATTTAGGGGGGTGTGAGGTGCCTCCTGAATACTCATTTAGGATGTGTACAGTCCAGAAAAAAGAAAGAAGAAAATATGAAACAAAGGCTTGGAAAAAATGACAAAGAATTATATGATATTCCCACCTATCAATATGTGATGAGACAAGCTTTAAAAAAAGAAAAGAAGATAATCTTAACACAACTTAAAGAAAAATATGTCAAAGAAGGAGAATATCACCCGCTCAAGAAGAATCTCGCTTCTTACAATCCCATAGAACTCTATAAAGAATATCTTGATCTACACAAAGATAGATAAGAGTTTAGATAGGAAAAAGCAAGAATGTTGAGATTGCAAATGAAATAAAAATAGAGCAATCTTAGGAAAATGATCAAAGAAATTGAAGATCTCAAACACTTGTTGGAAGTCACAAAAAAGAGCTAGATCACTCTTCTAAAGAATACAATTCTAGAGAATACACCAGAATACTACAAGGGCCTCTGGAGCATAAAAGGAAACATTTTTTCTTCCATGAAGAAAGTGAAGAAGAAAAAAAGGAAGATAAGCCTACAGATTTGTCTTTAGGAAATTTTTATGGTCCTAAATTATATATCAAAGTCTAGTTTTGTCCTCCCAAGAACAAGACTTATCCGCTTGATTGCATGATTGATTTAGGTTTCCAAACGAATCTGGCTAAAATAAATGATATTCCTCACTTCAACTGGGAAAAAATGAATGAAAGAGGCATTTCAATTGAAGAAATCCATGACAACCTTCTAGGAAAAGTAGCATATTTCCCCATCAGTATTGCGGGTCAGAAATATACACTCTCTTTGAGAAGACTAAATAACAGTAGTGAATATTGTATTCTAGGATCTGATTTTATCACCAGAGTTAGTCCACTATGTATATATTATGTAAATATTATTTTCAAATGTACAATAAATGGTAGAATCACAACTTGTCCCCTATCTCACCAAATCAACCCAAAATGCAAAGCCTTACCCAAAGAATCCAAACCTACACATATCTCTTTAGCATAACTCTTTAAGATGGAAATATGTATAGCATATGCAAAGATCCATAAAGACAAAGCCCTTGTTGAAATCTCTACTAAGATTGGAAAATATTGCACCTATGAAATCCCTAATGATTTTTGGAGTATATAACAATATTTTTTCTCCCTTCCATTTGACCCATTAAAAAAAACAATTCCCCCAAAATCATCAACTACAGTTATGACTCCTTCATAAAGAGAATTTTGTGCCAATGAGATCAAAGATATTTTGTTTAAAGGTCTCATTGAGTCTTTATCAAAGAATAACAGGTTGTACAATATTTAGCAAGTTTGATCTCAAATTAGGTTTCCACCAGATTGGTATAGAAGCGAAAGACAGATATAAAACAACTTTTATTGTTCCTCATGGTTAGTATCAATTGAAATTACTTCCATTTGGTATAAATAATGCTCTGTCAGAATTCCAGAAATGAATGGAAGATAATTTCAGAGAGCATTCATGGGAATTGGTTTACATAGATGATATTTTGGTATGATCCAAAATTATGCAAGATCATCTCAAGCATTTGTAAATATTTTATCAGTTAGTATTTTTTGGTACAAGGGAAAACCCAAGGTTCAGCTCTAACAACGCACCAACAAGCCCTAACTATTGGCCCTTTCGACAACACCTGTGAAGCAGATGCAGTCTCACCTGAAGTAGTTATAGGGGGTTGCAAGACACAGGTGTCTACAACCAGAGGAAGGGTAAAGTGGATCCAAGGCAACAACATACAATAATCTACTTACTCTTTATCTCCCTTAAACCTACTTCACATAGTTGTATTACAGATCTAACATAATAATGCAATAACAGAATGACAGAAGGAAAAATAACACAATATCAACCACAGAGACACAAAATATATGTGGTTCACCCTCTCCCTAGGGCTATGTCCACAAAACTGAGTTTCTTGATATATTGTGTGAAAACATACAGTTCTATCTTCACTCTCAGCTTGCAGATCTCTCTCTCTTTCTTTCTTTTCTATCTCCCCTCCCTGTGCACCCAGCTGTAGTGTTGATCTTCACACCCAACTGAAGATCTTACAATACAGACTCAATATAATTCTCTCTCAATATTTTTTTCCTTGAAAACAATAGCAACAATACCACAAGACAAACCCCTTTCACTCTTCTCAAACTTTATTTATACATTTCACTGACCAACGTCTAGGTGTCAAAACCCTAGATCTAAAACCCTAGGTCAACTTGACCCATACTTCCTGGGCTTCGCCAACGTGTCTTTCCTTCTTTTTAGGGAGGTGCTCCAAAGCACTCATTGAAATCTTCTTTCGCTTGCTAATTTTTCCAAGATCCATCTTCCTTGCTGATCTTTCTTCCTCGATCTTCTCATTCAATGACTTTCTTTCTCTTACTTCACTCCTTCTTTTCTACTTCTTTGACTACTTCGACCCAACCTAAGTCAATGTGTCTTTCACGCAGTTCTTACTTCACCTTTCTTCCTTAATATTCTCTTTCTTCCATAACCAAGGGCCAATATACCCCCAACACTCACTTGTGACTCGTCCTGAGGTAGTGGAGGTTTGAACCTTCTATTTCTCTTCATCTTTAGACTGCACGGAGCAGCTCGTTCTCTCTGTTTTGTTCCTCCTTTCCTTGTGCAGACTGTATTTTTTGTGTCTGGTACCCAGTTTAAACTGCACCTGGTACCTAGACCCTTCTTCTTATGCATTTATTGAGAGCTGCGAGGAAGCTGGTTGTCGTAGTACAATTTCAACAACTCCCATTTACCAAACCTTCCTTCCATTCTCCCTTCAAAGTCTTCAACTGCGCAACTCCTCCTTCTGTAACATAGGCAACCTCATATGGTCCAAGCCAATGTGTCCAAAACTTCCCTAGATGCTTCATGAACTCTCTCTCATATACCAATACCAGATCTCCTTGCTTAAAGGATTTCTTCTTGATATGTCTATCATGGTAGGCCTTTTCTCGTTCCTTTTGTACCTACTAGTGAAATCCTGCAATGAATATATCTTCTTCCAGTTCTACCAACTGCACAAGTCTGTCTTGCATAGTGCTTGTGTCATCCATATCTGTCAATGCTGCAATTATTAAGCTAGGAACTAAGTATTCCATAGGTATGACTGCTTCTAGACCATAAACCAATTTAAAGGGAGTCTTCATTGTCATCTTCTTGAAAGTGGTTCTATAGGTGCACAATACTGACGGTACTCTCAAATCCCAATCATCCATGTTTACACTGCAAATATTCGTTAGTGTTGTCTCCAAGATCTTATCGAAATATTCGACCGTCCCATTCACTTGTGGATGGTATGGAGTGCTCTTCTAATGATGAACTTCAAATTCCCGAGTCAAGGCTTCAATAGTATTATTAATAAAATGTGTACCTTGATCACTCATAAGGATCTTCGAGCCTCCAAATCTGGTTATGATATCATCAAATATGAATCGCGCAGTTGTAGTTGCATTACTGTCCTTGAATGCTCTCTGTCATAGTGATGATGTATCTGGCTCCTCTGCACTTCCCTGGTGGGTTGATAGGTCCCACAAAATGAATGACCCATTTCTCAAATGCCTATAAGGTTTGCTGAGGTGCTAAAGGCATCTCATATATTCTAGATGGTTTCCCAACTCTCTGGCATACATCCCAAACTCTGTAGTATTCCTTAGCATATTTGTGAAAAGTGGGCCACCATAGGCTAGCTCTAAGAACCTTCTGCGTTGTTTCTTTCCCTGCATAGTATCCTCCTACGATGCCTTCATGTGCCTCTGCCAGAATCAGTGGTCTCTCTGCCTCCATAACACATCTCCTTAAAATGTCATCAAGTCCCATCTTGTATAGCTGCCCATCTATAAGTGAAAAATATGCAGCGTGAACTACCAATTGTTTCTTCTGAATGATTGTATATTCGCGAGGTGCCATTCCTATTGATAAGAACTATACTATATCGATGAAGTGATCATCAACCTTTCTGATGGCCAACAAATGTGCATCTGGTAGTGTATCGTCCAAGCTAGTAGGTTCCTCTCCATGTTCTAACCTAGACAAGTGGTTAGGTCCCTTGTTCATTCTTCCTGGCTTGACCACAATTTAAAAATCATATTCCTGGAATAATAGAAACCATCTGCATATTCTTCCCCCCAACACTGGCTTATTGAATAGGTATTTCAATGCAGAGTGATCAATGAACATCTTAAAGTGTCCTCCCAACAAGTAGTGACGAAACTTCTGCAATGCATACACCATGGCTAATCCTTCTCTTTCAGTGGTAGTGCAATTTATCTCAGATGTTGAGAGCTTCCTGCTAGCAAAGGCTAACGGATGGTCAATATATCCTACTCCTAGTTGTTCTAGCACTTCCCCCAATTAAATAGAGGATGCATTGACATGTACATGAAAATCCTTACTCCAATCTGGGAAAACTAGAATGGGCGCAATGACCATTTTTTGTTTCAGTGTGTCAAAGCTCTGTTGACATTCTTGAAACTGACAATATTTCTTCAAAAGATTCTCCATGGGTGTTGTAATATGTGCATACCCCTTAATGAACTTTCTGTAGTATCCAGTATGTCCCAGTGCAGTGCACAATTGTCTAACTGAAGTAGGAGGGGGTAGATCAACAATAATGGAAATCTTAGATGGATCTACTAGTAACCCCTGTTTGCACACAACATGGCTTGCAACATGCCAAAGGGTGAAAATAAGATACACTTCTTTAGGTTCAGGGAAATATGACATTGCCTGCACTTATCCAACATTAGTCTTAAACATTCAATATGATTTTACAATAAGCTAAAAACTGTCCAATCATCAAAATATTCTTCCAAATATTTATGTAAAAATTCCTTGGATGCTTCGACCACCACCCTAGAAAATATGGTTGGAGCATTCTTCAATCCAAAAGGAAATCTTGGTAGGATCCCCATTCTGTTTCAAATGTGGTCTTATGTCCATCTTCCTTCGCAATCCTCATCTGGTGATAACTTGAAAATCCATCTGTGAAGGAGTAAACTTTCTGTCCACCTACATTATCTAACACTTCGTCAATAAATGGTGTAGGGAATGGATCATGTAAGAATGCATCATTCAGTTTCCTAAAGACTACATAGATTTTGATCTCTCCTTTTTTCTTATATTGAACCACCATAGGGATAATCCATTCTGACTCCTCTACAGGTTCTATGATTCCTGCTTCCAACATTCTGACTCTTCTACAGGTTCTATGATTCTTGCTTCCAACATTTTGTCTAGCTCAATCTTGAATTTCTGCTTATATTTTGGATTTAATCTATAGGGTCTCTTCTTGAATGGCCTTGCATCTGGTTTAAAGGGGATCTTCATCTCTCCCATGGGCCCTTTAATTCCCTTCATGTTAGTAGACTTGGTTGGAAACAAGTCCTGATACTCATGCAATAGTTATGTGATCTTGTCAATAGTGGAATCATCCCAATAATATCCAATGTTTGCGAGCTTAGGTGCTTGCTCTGTTCCAATTTTAACTTTATTTATTTTGATTATCTTTCCAATAAAAGGTAGTTCGACTCCTGGTCCTTGTATGTCTCTCTGTCCTTCTGTTTCTGCGATGTTCACATTCCTAGGATCATTATCTTCATCAGCATTGATATTGTAACAACCTTGCAATTTATGAAGAGGCGCAGTCCATTCATCCTCCTCTTGCTCAACAGGGTGGGTAGGTGCCTCCGCGAAGATCCTTTGTCTTACAACTTGTAAATCTTGATCCACTGGGGGTGACGAAGAATTGGTGGACATAGCCCCACGCTGGGGGTGAACCACATATATCCTGTGTTGTGATTTCTCTGTGTGTTTGATGTGATTTATTCTTAGTTTTGTAATATTTATGTATGAAGATACATATGATGGAGTAGATTAGTTCTTAGTGATATGAATGAATGCTAGATATGATCTATTTCTATGTGCTAAGTGTTTGGATGTGTTAGATCTCGTTGAATACTGTGTTGTTCTGTAATTCGGGTTTTACCTGTGATGTGAATAAAGGGTTAAAGACCAATGAATAATAATTGATAAGTGCTATGTTAAGGTTTTGTAATCATAGATCCGTGTCCCAGCTAGGTTGTAGACACTTGAGTCCTGCAACCCCCCTTGCCTCTACCTCGGGCGAGACTTCATCTTCTTCACAGGTGTTGCCGAAAGGGATGGTAGTTAGGGTTTTGTTGGTGCGTTGTTGAAGCATTGAACCTTGAGTCTTCCCCTGTGCCAACAATCTTCCATATTGGTCTTCTAATATCAAAAAGAAAAAATAGAAATTAAAAAGAATGATATTTAATTCCTAGGGTTTAGAATCAATAAAAGTCAAGCAGTTTTACAGGAACATGTATTTATGGTTTTCTTTCATTTTCCTGAGAAAGTTCTTGACAAAACACAACTTCAAATATTTTTTGGTTGCCTAAACTACATCATACCATTTTATAGAGTTCAATCTGAGGATTTTCATTTTCTCCAACAAAGATTGAAGAAAAATAAAATAACCTAAAAAGAATAAATGACAAAAGTTGTCAGAAGAATAAAAGACAAAATTCAGCAGTTACTAACCTTATCTCTCCCTCAAGGGAAAGGAGAATTGATGATTGAGACATATGGATCAAATAATTCTTTTGGTGGAATTCTGATAGAAAAAATAAATAATGTTGAAGAAATTTTTGGATATGCATATGGTTCTTTTAAAGGGGTTGGACTAAATTATATCTCTAGCAATAAACATATTCTTGTAGTTAAGAAAATTGTAAATAATTTCAAATTGTATCTAAAACCCATCAGATTTATTATTAGAACAAATTTGAAGATTATTCTAAGCATCTTCAAGAATGAGAATCTCATGGTAGAAAATAGATCAAGAATTATGAAATGGTTTCTCTAGTTGCAGAACTTTGATTTTGATATTGTTTATAAACCTGGTAAACTAAACTGTGTTTTTGATATATTAACCAAGGAAATTTTTCATTCATAATTCAACATATTTTGAGCTGGAGCTTCAGGAAAAATTGACAAGATCTAAATGTTCTCTCTAGGAGCCTCATCAAGTTCTTCATATAAAAGAGTAGGAATCAAACATGCAATTTCTTCTAAGCATCCATGAATAATTTTCAAGGATCGCATGTTTGAACATGAATTTAATGAATACCTTGAATTCACTAGAAGAGAAGTAGTTGAGCGACAATTTTCCATCACCTCAATTAGAGAAAAAATGGCTTCTCCACTAAAAATTGAAATCTTGGAAAGAAGGGAGAAGACAACATTCCATGGCCTTGATGATTCCTACCAAAAATTAAAATTGATAAATGATGTATGGATTGATAATACAGAAGAAGATGAAAAAAATTATTTTATATAGGCCTTGGTTATTTAACCTGGTCTAGCTACCAGTTAATTATCCAGTTCTGCTATGAGAAAGTAGAGATAAAGATTATTATTAGTGGATATCCTACCACTCTTTGCCAACAAAAGTGTTTAGGTTGGACAAAAGTATTTCTGGATAGGTTTTGTCCAAGATTTGACTGAGAACGACAAATATATAATGTCATTGTTCATCTACAAGCCGATATGATAGTCGCACATCAAAATAATTTATGGTTTAAATTTAAGTTAAGGCATCTTGGCGAAAAATATTCAACCTTGGAACCACCAATATATATCACACGGAATTTTATCCAACGTGATCACGAGGGACGAAAAAATAGGATAGATCACTAAGTAGATCCTATTAGGATATTTATACACTTAGGAGTTAGTTAATATCTACTTGGTCTAATGTGTCATTAGGTAAAAGTGTGTTTCTTTAGTATGCATTAGTATGCATTTGTAGTTAGGAAATACGATGATCACGATATGTTCCCGACATAGAGTGATCCGACGATTCATATTCTTCTCAATCTTAATGGCCATTGATATATGGATTAACAACCGATTGGTCCATGATATCTATTTGAAGAGCATGGAGGGTCATTTTTCGATGATCAATTGTGAGAAAATCTGTTGTAAAATCTCTCTGTAAGATTTTTCTTTTGCATTAATAAACTACTCCATGTGGCCGCATTGGATGGGGCCGTGGATGTTTCCCTGTAGGGGTTTTACCACGTCAAAAAATCAGTGTGTTGATATTTGATCTAATTGTGTGAGTGGTTAATGAAGTTGTTCATCCTCTGTTGGAATACCTGTGTTGTCGAACATGGTATGAGAGCCTGTTTGAAGACCCGCTCTTGTTGTAGATCGAGATCGTGAAGCCGAGTTTCCTCATCTCCATTTTCGCCATTTTCGTACATTTCTGGGATGAGAGAACTGTTACATTGTGTCTGGAGCACTCGTTTAATTCAATATTTCTCTTTGTTTTACTCGAAAACGTTTCCGTTTTCCCAAGATACAACCATTTCAGCTAGATCCAGAGGTACAAATCCTGAATACGCCATTTTTAATTTTTTTTTGGAGAGTATTATTTCAATTTTATATTGTTTGTTTCCGGGTTGCTACTTTTTTAGATCTGCATATGCTCTTTTCCCCGGACCCTGTGAAATCTCGACAAATCAGGAATAGATAGGAAAAGGTGCATTTTCTAGGTAAGCTAACCGAGATCTAACCCTTGTTTTCATCAATAAGCAAAAAAAAATTCTTGTGTCAAAATAATTTTTTTTAGCACGCTCTCCAAGGCCAACAACAACAAAAAAAACAACAACCCCAATCCTCCTCCTAAACAATACAATATGTTTTGCTATCCCATTTGGTTAAAATTTTCCTTATTAAGTAAGAAGTCTTGAGTTCAAGTCTATCTTTTGGTTACTTTTTTTTGAAAAAGTCCATGCTCCATTGTAAAGTGTAATTCACTTTAACTATAAAAGTGAATCACTATAAGTAGCTTTAATATTTTATTTTAGAGTTATGTATTTTGCATGCAAATTTTCTTTTATAAAGTAAATTCATTGTAAAAGTGATCCCCACTTCTTTTTATGAAAGTGGGTCACTTCATAAAGAAACTTACACCATCACGTCGTCCTTTGGTTACTGTTTATGACTTTTTTTAATAGGGCATAACTTTAACATCCAAAGTCCGTTTTCAGTGCCGCTATTTTTAAAGCGCCTAATTTTTTGATGAATTTCCATCCATATCATCAGTTTTAGTTTTTAAATCCATATTATCTACACATTTAATATGGATTCTTCAAGTAATATTTTTCTTACTAGCGCCAACAACTTCCAATGGAAATCCCATATGGAGGATTTAATAAAAAGTAAAGGATTGTACCAGATTACCTTGGGAAAGGAAACAAAACCTACTGATGCTGATAAGAAAGTCAAATGGGATAATAGGAATGACAAATCATGTGGACTAATCAAAATTTCCATCTCTCCCGATTTAAGGTTCCACCTTCAACAAATTTATAAACCCAAAGAATCTTGGAAAAATATTGAATCTGTGTTTGGTAAAAACAATACTATTTGAGAACATCAGTTAGAAAATCAAGTACTGACTTTAATTCCAAGTGATTTTTCTTGCATTGAAGACTATCTATCTAAGTTTAAAACACTCAGAATTTTATGTGAAGAATGTTGTTGGACAACTGAGAGGGGGGGGGTGAATCAGTTGTTACCATGCTTAAACAATTATGCTTCTTTTAAAATCTTTACAAGGCACTCAATGATGATCACAATAATGCAGGGAAATAAAAAATGGCACATTCAACATCAGTCACATATATGAGAAACACAAAGACAAATATTTCCCAAGGAAACCCATACAGGGTAAAAACCTCTTTTTCTTTATATGATAAGTATTATCTACATTCTTTAAATTATCGTACATATGAGAACCAACTCATTGTGAGACTACAACCTCTATTTTTGCAAGCTGCAACTTGCTGAGAGCACCAACTCTCTGTTTTCTCTAGCACCCACTAGAAGGAAGCACCAACTCCCTGGTTTCTCTAGCACCAACTATAAGGAAGCTACAACTCCCTGGTTTCTCTAGCACCAACTAGAAGGAAGCACCAACTCCCTGGTTTATCTAGCACCAACTAGAAGGAAGCTACAACTCCCTGTGTTCAAGCACCCACTTGAACCTATGAGGACAACAATCCTCCCTAACACCTCCCTACCACCCCGTTTTATAAATCTTTGCTACTGAAACTCATTACAATGATATAATGTTCAACAATGGCTTACTAGACTCATAACTGTTCTGCTGCATTTTGTTGCTTTGTCTGCCTCATTGCCTTCCTACACACATGACTTGCATTGTTTGTTATTCTACCTTTTATGCTCTGTGCGCCATGTCCATTCACTACACAGTTCCTCTTCTGTTCAATTCAACTGCTGCACTCCCCTCCTTCTTCATGCATGAATCACCTTCAACAACGACAATCACAGCTACACCAACAACAACAACAACTCTTCTCTGTATCGTGTACTTATAGCTTCTGTGCTACTTGTGCATGCAATGCATGCAATCCCTCTGCCTGCTCACACCGCATTCATCTCCTCCACATGTCGAGTGCTCTGTCTGATCATCATGGTAACCCTTCAACTTCTCTGGTGGTTTTCCCATGCGTTCAGCATCACTGGATGTCATGCTGAGATTCCTCAGCCTCTTTGGAAGTTGAGACTCTTCGTCTTCTCTGTCTTAGACGAGCTTATCCTTTCTATTTTCAGCTACAAACTTCAATCCCCTTCCATCTGTCAATCGTCTGTATCAATAATCCTCAATCCACTGGAAGATGCTTTGAGACTCTTCATCTTCTTTGGCGATCACACTCAGTCCTCTTCGAGTCCTCTGGCAGAGATCATCATTTGTTCTAGTTGTTACACTGAGAAGCGCAAAAGTAGCCCTTCGATCTTGTTCAACTTCACCTGAACCGTTGGATTAAGAATAAATAATCTTGTGCCTGTTTCTCCATTTTGTAATTTAGCATTTCGGGATCCCTATGGTGAAGCTTAGCACCTCTATCTTCTTCCTCCATATTCCATCGATGTGCCCAATGGCTGTGACTACGTGCTTATGCATAAAGTTCTTTCGTGATTTCACATTTCGTGAATTTGGAGATGAGGCATCTCGACTCTCCAAGTCGAGATCCCCGAAACCCCGAAATGGAGCTTATCTGAACTGACTCCTTCCCTTATCGTGACCACCGACGGTGACCATAGGCTGTGCCAAAAGGCGCTTCATATTTCGCAAGTTTCCAGACCATGCTCTGTTGACTCCAAGTCAGCGAAATTCCAATCGCTTTCCACTTGTCCTATGATTCGACGGTTCAGATCTGATCTTGATTCAACAACTCAGATCATATCGCGATTTCACAATTCGCGATTTCGGCGTTCTTGTGGTTATGTTTCTTGCCTCTCCAAGTTGCGATTTGCGAAACTCCGAAATGGAGTCGGATCAACGGTCCATATCACACCTTGATCTGACGACTACGATTAAATCACGATTTCACATATCGCTATTCCTAAGATGGAGTTTCTCGTCACTCCAAGTCGCGAAAGGCGAAGCTCCGAGATGGAGCTCATATCAACAATCCACGTTCTTGGTGATCCGATGGTCTTGATATTTTCATGATATCGCATCTCGTTGTTCCTTAGATGTAGATTCTCATCACTCCAAGTCACGATAGGCAAGACTCCGAGATGGAGCTCAGATCAATGGTCCTCTTTCTTGGTGATTTGATGGTCCTGATATTTTCGTGATATTGCATCTCGCTGATCCTTAGATGGAGATTCTCATCACTCCAAGTCGTGATAGGCGAGACTCTGAGATGGAGCTTAGATCAATGGTTCTCATTCTTGGTGATCTGTCGGTCTTGATCTTTTCATCATCTCGTATCTCGCTGATCCTTAGATGGAGATTCTCGTCACTCCAAGTCACGATTCGTGAAACTCTGAAATGGAGTCTTTGACTAGCTCTGATATTTCGCCACACGTCCTCTTGATCCGACGGTCCACGACCGTCCTTTCTGACGTGGTCTGCCATATTCACCTCCTGGATCTGACGGCCCAGATCACTCCTTGATCCAATGGCTAGGATCATTTCACCATTTCGCATTTCTCCACTTCTGTGGTGAAGTGTTTCGACGCTTCAACTCCACTTCGCGATTTCCCCACTTTGCGATTTCGCCACTTCGGTGGTGAAATGTTTCGACACTTCAACTCCCGGTATCCGAAATTCTAAAATGGAGTTTACTTTTCCATTATCACTACACTGTTGATCATGTTGATCTTTGTCATCACTGTTCTTGCCATCAATGACAAGCTTACTCCCAACTGTAAACCTTGCAACAATCTCCCCCTTTGGCATTGATGGCAACCCTGAATGGCTGCGCTAATCTGTTTGGACCTCCAACTGTAGCATCCAATCTGGACAACTGCTTTTCTCCCCCTTTGACATCAATGTCAAAGAAAACATGCTCCCTCTGAGCT
>ML806142.1:20405-45940 GCA_009831015.1 Picea engelmannii
TGTTGTGATCTATTGGATGGAATTGTAGTAACTATGTATTACTATTGGATTTCCATGGAGATTACTAGTAGTGTTGAAGGTGTTTCCTAGGCTGGTGTGCCAACTAGTAGTCTTGGAGGTGATTTCCAGCTAGATGGACATTGATGATGATTCTCGTGACTTGATTTGTGTGATCATGAGATAGAATGTGTGGCTATGATGATGCTACCTATAGGATGGTCTGCAATACTATGTGAGCCTTTCTCATACCATGTGAAATGGATGGATTTGTTTGAGATCATTACAAATTAATACCTCCCTAGCTAGAAGGGAGTGTTTATATTATGGTAGTTACGGGAGGTATTAACCTCCATGTGTAACAATTGGATAGAATAGATTATTCTGGAAGTAAGAGAAACCCTAAATATATGTGTAGAAACTTTAGAAGACAAGTCGGCTCAGTAAAAGAATTAATATTAAATTATTAGATTCTAAAAGGACAAATCGGCCAAGACAAGTGACAAGAACCACTATAAATAAGAGATGATCTAGCTGATTTGTACACACTCACTTCACTCACTCTCTTTGTCAAGGATAGTGCAAGTTTGGATCTGTAGTTGCAAGATAGGAAGGTGGATACTATGGCGTGTTTCTTGGTCTCTCCCCTTAGGGCCATCTAGCCTAAGATGTGCACCCTGCCTTCTAGTATGTCTTGGTGGTGTTCTTGGTGATATTTCTTGGTGGTATTCTTGGTAAGTGCAAATGAAACTATAGTTGTTGCAATTGTTGGAACTGCAATTGCTACAACTAAGTATTGTTCTTGTTATGTGGCTTTGGGACTTTCTTTCTGGTAAGCTATCTTTGGAGAAAGATGTGCTCTAGTGGTTATCTATTGGTTATAGTGATGCTTTCAAAATCATTCTATCTAGAAAAGGTTATGGTGCTCGGGGGTGGCTACATGCCTATGGTTGGGTGACAATAGTGATCTTGTCTATGGTAAAATGAGCAAATCGAATATTTTAACATCATCATCTCGTCTTGTAGATATTTTTTCTCTAGTTCCAACGAGCTATTATACTAAGGTATTTCGCCACGAAACAAGTTCCAAATAGTACCTTTACTGTAATTAATTAAAATATGTTGAATAATAACTTTCTTTTATGGAAATTGTTGGAATGCATTGAAACAAAGAACAAGCTATGTGAAAATGATCCTGATGATGAATAATGGTGAATAAAATAGTTGGGCCCATCACTTACAATAATTAAAGTGAATTCTAAGGTTATTTTCTCTAGTAATCATAGAGTCACTTTATAACCTTATTTTAATTAACTAATTTCACTTTAGGATTTAGATTTAATAAGCTAGTAACATCAATCAATCTTCATAGTCTCCCCTTTCCCACTATTTATAGCCTATGGGGAGAGTGTATAGGCTAATCCTTCATCCACCGTGTAGTCATTTGGAAAGTGAAATTACAGTCCTCCCTTCCCAAAATTGTGTGTCCTCAAGCAATTGATGACCAAGGCTCTTCCTAATGTGGTTCTCACTCCCTGTAACATCCTCTACAAGTCTGCCTCCTACCATAAACCTGTTCCCCAAGTCTCTGACCGATGGTCTCACTTTTCCTGTGACAACCTCTACTGATATGCTCCCCACCATAAATGTGCACAAATTATATGTGACTGAATGTCTCCCTGAATAAAATATACCTTGTGCCCACTATCTTTTCCTGGATATCCCCTCATAATACCAAAACCTCATCAATGGTTGCGGCTCTCTAACTGCTATAATATTCATTCCACCATGTCCCAAAACCATCTCCATTAATTGTGCTGAAGCATCCTTTGGAGAATTAATGGTCATGCCCCTTAGAACTACCCTTTGTCCTCCTACAATCCTAAACTCTATCTTCATTTTTTGATAGTCCTGAGAGATTGTCCCTAATGTACTAAACCACTATACACCAAGAATCATCTTTGGATCCTCCAATTCCATCACATAAAAATAATCAAACACCTTTTAGTTTCCCATGGACAACTCTAGGTGACTAACTCTCTACGTGAAAACCAAACTGTGTCTACCTGTCACCAAAAATCTGAAATCTCCAACCTCAATTGTAGGTAAACCCATCTTCCTGACTAAACCTAAGTCAATGAATTTGTGGGTGGCCCCACCATAAATCAAGCTCACAACTCTTTGTCCCTATACTCCTCCCCTAATTTGAAATGTATTAAAGCTAGGAATGCTCGGTAGGGAGGTGATAATCATCTCCTTAGCCTCTCCACGAGGTTGATCCTCATCACTTCTCCACACTGGGCCCTGAGTGTGTCCTTGTCCTCTAACTTTATCATTGTCAAAATGTCCCTGACCATCCTCGAAACACCTATGACTTGAATTCCAAGGTTTTCTACAACTGTAACAAAGACCCCTCCCTCTCAAATCCCTCTGAGTCTCTCCATCTATCTAGTCTATCCCTGGCCTCTATGTCTGTAAGGATATCCTATCCATGCACTTTGTGCGACGTATCATCCATGATATTCTCCATCTTCCAGTATATTTTTTATCTCCTTCCTATGCTTCGTTGATGTGTGAAAAATATATATGTGACCAGCTCTGTGGGTAATACACGATCTGTTCCATGTGCTCTTTTCCAAGATATATCTGATCTCTTGTCTGATCCTCCAAAAGAGGAAGTCTCCAGTGTCCTTTCCTCATACCCTGAGTCATAATTCTCCTATTCTCCATTATTCCCTGTGGGTCTAAGTATGCACTTGATGTGACAATAATATGATAATGATACAACACTATGAAAACTGTCACTGAAATCCTCATACTCCCTCTCATACACCTCAAAGATACTCTCTGATTTTGACTGACTTGGATGTGGTGTATCTAAGAAGGTCAACATAAATGGCCTGAGTGACAACTTGCTGTAAGAATTCCTATATGCATGTGATGCCTCATGTATGTTTTCACCCACTTCCTGGCACCTATCTCCTCTATGTGTGGCGCTCACTCCATCATCTCTTATGCCTCCTCCAAACACTACAAATGTCTCCTGCAATTGATGGTCAACCCTTCCCACTATGTTGTCATCCCTGAGAATGGTGCTATGAGGGTACTCTCTAACATCCAATATCTTCTACAAAGAGGTGGATCACTCTCCACTGGAAGCTCCCCACTCTATCTCAATGTATGGCTCTGACGCACCTCGCTGAGAATCACTACCCACCTCTGCATGCTCCTTCTCACTACCGCTCGCTACTGCACTCTCATGTATGCCCTGCCAACCATTGTATCTCCTGATAATATCATGTAACTTTGGATACTTCCCATCACTATATATATTGAAACCCATGTTGTTGTCATGTGTCCCGGCTGTATCATTGTATCACTCAATCTATGAGTGTCAACTGGCTCCATAACTTGAATGGATGTATCCTCATCACTAGTGTCATCTAATACTGGATCCCACATAGATGGGTCCTCATATGAACTATCCCTATCTCTATAATCCACATGTGTATGCTCAACTGCCTCATATCTCTCCAATAATGGTAGCTCTTATGACTCATAAACAACCCTAAAACATCTTTGGGTCACGTCTCTCCATAATAATTTATGCTCCTGAGAAACCCCCACTCTCCTTCATCATCTGGTGCTCCTCCATCAAACCCTCCATTTCACCAACATCCTCTAGTGATATAGCTAAAACATATGACTGACTCTCTAATGATATGGATGTAGTGGATACTCGACCAGACTCCTCAAGGAGTTGCTCTAATATGTAATTTGATTCTCGAAGAGCTATCTGTGTGCTCTTCAAGAATTCATTTGTGCTCACCAACTCATGAGTGAGTTGATCCACCTCATTATCCTTCTCCTCCAATTCTCCATGGTACATATCACCAATATCTAGAAGGTAATCTCTATCCATAAGGAGATGTTGGTAATTGGTCTTCATCACTATCACTCTCTCTCTAAGTGTCTGAAATTCCTCAATGGAAAAATATCCACTCGAACTATCTTGTGTCACTATGGCTCTCCAACAATATCCTTCCACCATTGCGTGTGTCTGATCAAGGTTCCTTATGGATTCCATGATCATATCCTCTCTAACCTTCAACTTTCCTACCAAGTATTGTGACTCATGCGAATCAAAACCTCTATCATTCTGAAGTTCCACTTCATAACTCTTGTTGCTAAGGCCAACTATGGAATCTTCATCATGCACTCCCCAAGACTTGTTGTGATACTCTTCTCAACATCTACTATGCTACTCTGATTATAACTCATATGCATATCTGTGATGTGAGACTATGATGTACAAGTGAGTCATCTTGTATCAAATCTCCAACCCACTTAGGTGTATCTACACCCAAATGCTCCATCACATACATAGAAATTATATGGCCAGATGAAGAAACACCCTTCTTTCCTCCTCCCAAGGAATCTCATATAACTTCCACCAATTACTTTGGAATATCATCACTCTCATCCAACACAAGAGTCATAATTGATTGCATTGAGGTTACCACATTTCCTAGATGGGCTTCACTGAAAACATAGAAGAAAATGTGAGACATCTCAAGGATCAAATCATGACATCAAATATCCCACATCACCACACATGACTTAATATTTTCCATTGCCTCCAAAAGGGTTACCCTCCTTCCAAACAAGAGACTATGTATATCACCCAAACCTTGGAAAGTGGAAATAATAAGATGAAAGGAATCACTCATCACGTCATCCTCATAAGGATCATCTAGTAATGAGTTCATGGTGATCTCACTAATGCATGTGGCCACCATAAGTGATACATCTCCATCCCGATGTATCAATAACTTTGGCATAACCAAAGCTTCCCTTAATGGGTGTATTGCACCCAACATAACATGTGAAGGAGATTGATCCACCCTAGATAAAATCTTTGCTTCTTGCTTGAGAATTTTAAGAAGAGAATATTTGGATTGAGGAAGTGGTTATACCTCTTCATTACTGCAATTACTTGTTCCTCCAACTGATTTTCCATTTGAACTATATTTTCACTAAGTACCAGGAATAAAAGTGAAGGGGATAAGTGTTAGTCACTTATCTAATGCACTATTGAAATTATTCTCCTTATTGAAGACCCCTCGGGATAGGATCAATCTTAGCTCTGATACCACTGTAAGATTCCCAACCAAATATGATATAAAAATCAGATCTATGTGGTTGAGAAATTTCTCCAAACACTTTGTTAGTATGCTCAAATACCCTTTCCAAATTACTTCCACTTACTATCACAACTTCTTTGAGTCTATATGATGGATATATGATGTCAATTTATTCAATTCCTACCCCTTAACACGTTTTTACTGATGGATGTTATAAATATTTTTTGGTTGTTATGTTTTATGGTAGTTGGTTGGTTGAGGTGTTTTGGCAATCAATTTGCATACATTGGTTGTAGCTTGCATTTTAATGTACTTATGAATGGTTTATTTTTTTATAAAATCAACATACATCATGGAAATGCTAAGAATAACATAGAAATGAACACCAAAGAAATTATCAAGAAATTATAACAAAAGTATTTACGAACCCTTCACTTATTTATATAATATATGAACTGAATGCCAAATCAATTTCCATATCTGATAATAATTATATTGCATTTCACATCCTGAAAATATGTATTTCTTCTCTTTCTTGAGGAAGCACCTCGAGTGGTTTTGGGATTAGGCATGCTCCGTTTATCAGAAGACTACACAAAGAAAAAACATTGTTATACTTTTTTTTCCTCAATGAATTAAAAGAGAAACAAAATGATACTTTGTAATTTAACCTATTATAAGTCACTACATATGCTATTGATAATCATGAGGGTGTTACTCTCCTCCATGACCCCCATCTCTTAATGTTTCCAGCCTTCCTCAGTTACAAGGATCAAATGCAAATAATTAAACAAATATGCTTAAAATCAAATTCTTGATACAAAAAAAACATCATCAACACATTATCTCACCGTGAATATCTCGAGCCTCGATGGAGAGTCATTGGCAAGTGGAGCACTTGGTTTTACAACCTGCTCTGAGGAAACTTCTATTGTGGAAACCTTAGTGGATGGGGCTGATCGAAATAGTGGTGGGGGTGGGTGTAATATGAGTGCATCCACTATGGATGGATGCGATGGAAGAGGTGGTGCAGATGGGTGGCTTCCAGGTGAATCCAATGATGATGCATGGAAAAAGACATATGTTAGGGATGGACAGTGATGGATGCCCACAGGTTGTACACGTGATGATAACTCCCTTGGCCTAGAGTAAGCTAACCTAGAAGCAAAGCCTAGGTTCCCAGGGAGAGTAGTAGTACTATAACTAGAAAATATGTTCGCAACTTGCATACATATTAATAATATTAAACTATTAGTATCAAATAGTAAAATTCAAAAACATAAACACAAAAAAATTGATATTTAAACAATATTTAACTCTACACATGACACATGTCATGCAGGTGACTTGTCCATCCTACATGGACATTCCTTGACATTTCCTTCTCCCACATTCTATAGAAACAAAAGAACATTAAAAATTTGAGAATTCCATAAAATAAAGAAATAAATATGGTGAATTTATCAAATGTGATAGATACCTATGTATGTGATGCACTCAATGAGCAGGCTACCTCTACTACTGCATCAGTGGTGGAGATAGGAACTGATGCATCCATGGGCGTAGAGGGTTTTCTACATGGACATAACAACTTCAAAAAAACATATAATAAAATATTGATATAAATAAACAGAATACAAAACAAATGTATAAAAATTAAGAACATAGTGATGGTTAATATACTAACCTCCTCCATGAATCTATTTTTTCCATTGACCTCCATAGGCCCATAGTAAGTCTTCCCACAACACGAGCATCTGTGAGGTTCACATGGACGACTATTATTCCTATGTTCCCTATCCTCACTAAACTATGTTATGCAAGGTGAAACTCAAACCCCTCTATCAATGTCATCGGTAGTCACCTCCTGCCATGACAATGCAACAAAGTTGCCATGTTGCACTAGGCTCCGGGTCAATGATGAAATATCTCACTATGCTTGTTGGGCAGGGGGGTCAAGCCTTCGCTTGGGGGGATGAGGACCTAACATGGGATCGCGCCTAGCATGCTATTGGTCCTGTGCAGACCCTTGACCCACCCCCTAGAACTCACCCATGTCAAAGTAGTTGACATGGTGACCCGAAATAATTTTTTCCCATAAGTTTCTCAAAAAATATAAGGGAACCTCCCTGTTATTGCAGGGAGGTTTATCAAAAACGATATACCACATATCCATCTAGTTTTGACTAATTTGTGGATGGATAAATGAGTCAATACAAATGCATTTTTTGGTCAAAGGTAGTTCTTTTCCATTTCGAGGATCCCTAAAAATAAACAATACTTCTTGTTTTGAAGTACCCACTCTCTCACTTTTTTTTTATCCAATCCAGTGTTGTAGTACTAAAACATTTTTTCCCTATACTCAGAAATGGAAGCCAATTCCCCTTGGGCACTTGCAATGGACCTCACAATGACACCCAAAGAATTATCCAAGGACACTTTGCTTGGTTCTCTGGTTCCCCTTAACTGATCTACAAGTGTTCTTAATGTATCCAATCTCACATCAAATTCGTTGTTTAGATTGGGTGGTTGTGGTGGATTGGGTTTTTTCTCTCCTTGGTCTGCTGGTGAGTGGTTTACATTGTCATGGGGTTCCATTTTGTAATATACACTGCAGTTTACTAAGGAAATTTAATAAGTGGACTTATGACTAAGGTATTAAAAACAACAATGTTATTTTATCCTAACAAAATAATTAACATAATTTTGTGTAAAACAAAGAAAAACTATGTGTTATATTTACAATGAACTTGAAAAAAACCTATACAAAATTGGTTAATTGTTGAGATATTTAAATTAAAGTATTAATTATGTGTATTGAACATTGCTAATAAGTTTTCAATGCCATTGGGATTTACATCCATAACCTCTGGCTATTTTTATTTTTATTTTTGCAACACCAAGAAAGGAAATGACAAAAAATCAACCATACCTTTCTTGTCATGGACACTGTGGCAAGATCCTAGGCTTTGTCTCCTTTTCCTTTCTTTCTTGATCAATGAAGGAAATTAGCGAGGTGCGGAGTGAAAATGAGCACAAAACGCGCCTATTGTCCTTAAAAAACGGGCATAGAAAGAACACATGCGCATTCTTGTTAGGAATGTGCACATGTTCCTGTTGTCGAACCTATGTGGCAAGCTTGTTTGATTTTCGGGCGTTGCCAAACTTATAGGAATAGGAACGAGTGCACATTCCTGAGAATGCGCACATGTTCCTGCAGACCCCCTTGCCACTTTTTCGGTCACCAAATTCATGCAGTCACCCATAGGATACCAAAATATATTTGATCTATCCTACCTAATCGACTAACCCATCCAACCTACTCCATTAACCCACCTAGATGCTACTTATCACATTAACTTACCTAACTTATCCCACTAACACACCTAATACATAGACCACACCCATTTAACTCTCTAATTTAACCTATCTAACTTACCTAACCTAAGTTTCTAAGTTAACCCATTTAAACTGACTAATCCATCCAAACTACTCCATTAACCCACCTATATGCTACTTATCATACTAACTTACCTAAATTACCCCACTAACACACCTAATACATAAACCAAACCCATATAACTCTCTAATTTAACCCATCTAACTTACCTAACCTAAACTGCTAACCTAACTCATTTAACCTATTCTATTTACCTAACTAACCTACCAACCCTTACTCTTGACCCTTCACCCCTACTTCCAACATAAAAATGGATTTGAAAAGGATACCGCCAAGATGCATAAACATGTGTACGAAGATGCAATAAAGAATAAGAGTTTCATGCAAAAAGGACACTAAAGCGTATAAAGCAATAGAAAACAAGATGCTCCCAATTTCTAAAAAGGATGCACAAAAGATACTAAAAGGATAGTGAATTCAATAAAGGATTGAAAAAAGAGAGGCTTAGATAGAAAAAAGGCCCTGAAATTAATATTCCGAAGCAACCATCATCCCATTTTCGAATTCGTGCCAAAGACACTAGAAAAAGTTTCAAAAAGGTCATATTGCCTGTCATTACAAGATAATGCATCTTCCCCGTCACGAGGTAATCATTCTACTACTAATAAGACTTCACATTGCTTACTTTAGGCTTCAATTTTGACACGAAAAGAGAGACAAAGATTGCTATAATAATACTAATAACAACGTTTATTAAAAGGTCTACTTCTCCCGATTCCTCAAATCCTATTTCATTTTTTTTCATCAATTAATCAACATGAAAGGTAACCACTAGCTTTGATTTTTGCATTTGTTTTCTCATTTCATTAAGATTTAAGATTCTTTTAATTAGTTAAATTAAAGAAGATTTAAGATTCTTTTAATTAGTTAAATTAAAGAAGTGCTTACATAGATTCATTTTTCTTCAAATTATGAGGTTGACTTTTAGAGTCCATATTTAGTGAGTGAATATATATACAATGATTAAAATATTTAAATAATGTATTTTTCAATATAAGAGAGATGTATATTTTCTTTTGTATTTAACCTAGAGTTTACACGAATAATTAATTTTTATTGATATAGTGCAAAATGATTTAATACATTGATTTTAATGATTCTACACTTCAAAATATACAAGTTCCACTTAATACAAAAGGTGAGGACTGATTTACATTACCCATTGAAATTAAACAAAAAAAAATAAAATAAGAATAGAAATATTAGAGAAAAAAAATGCAAATAAAATGAATATGAATAAATATAAAATTAAAATAGCCACAAATATTAAAAAATAAAATATAGACAAAATGAATGACCATAAAATGAATATTTATTGTTCAAGAAAGATATATGTTAAACACATGTGATCAAATTAAATAATATAATGAAAAACATCATCAAACTGAATATTAATTTTAAATCTATTTTAACTTTCAATCTAGAAAGATGAATATTAATTTTAAATCTATTTTAACTTGTGTACAAAGATGAAGTATAAAATACTTCAAAGTATAAATCCTTTTTCACACTTTCACAATTTAAAAGAAATTTACACTTTTTTTTTTTTTTTTTTATAAATATCTATTTATAATAAGTTTGAAATTAATATAATTTACACTTCTAAAAATTTGATCCATCTTCACTAATAATACATATGAAATTAAAATAAATTTCTACCAATGCATACAACATTGAATATATACCATATTTTGAAAATTAATATATACAAATTGAGAAGTATATCAAATAAATTTTAATTTAATTTGTGAATGATCTAGATAAGAGTCTTTGAAATGATTATATCATAAAATATATTGATTTTCTCGTAGCTATATTTATGAGAAAATGTATATAAGAGGGTAAATCTATTTTAACATGTATATATGAGTGTAAATATATTTGGATGATGATGATGATTAACGTTCATTAAGATCGAATTGGTCTATCGGACTTTAAGAGGGTAATTGATTACTTGCGATTCTTTACAATTTTGTTTCTATGATCGAAAAGCATTAAGAGAAGCTTTCCAAGATCACCATAGTTTTTTTGAGTGAAGAGCTTAGGAAGGTTGGTACGCTGACAAATATTTTGAAAATGAGATCTAATCGCTGGACAATCTAAGAGAAAGTGTTTTTCATATTCAACCTTCTTAGTGTCACAAAGGTGAGACACTCTTTCATCCCAAGGCATTTTAGGAATTGACCAACACCTAGTTTCACTATGGAGCTTGTGAAAATTTGTTCTTATCTTAGCAATGTTTATTTTTTCTTTACACTTGTCAAAACAAATAGATAATTTTGATCTTCTAGATTATGGTTGATTACTTTCTTATAACACCTTAATTTTATTTTTTCCTCTAACTCTTTATCACACCACATATTCTCCTTCAATTTTGATTTGATGATATTTTTAATAGTATCTTTATTCTACAAAATGGTGTCTTCCATGATTCCCCAATAGTTTAGCCAAGACCGGGCATCTTTATGCCATCCTCGCTTGAGTCGATGGTGGTTACAACTTGATTTTGATTTTGATTTTGATTTTGAAGCCTCCTGTCTTCCATGTTATTTAACTTGATCTTATACATTAGGTATCTAGTCATAGTCATGCTCTCAATGGGGGAGAGACTTGTTTCTAAGAGGAAGATGAGATAGGGTGTATTTCCTTTAATTTTGATCTTATAGGTTATAAAATTCTTTTGTATTTGCTTTATCTTTCTCTAGGATTCACAAGAGATACCATATCCCTAGAATTCACATCCATAAAGAATAATAGGTGTAACAAGAGTCTCAAAGAGAAGTTTCTTCTTATCCCAACTCCAAAGATCGATCGATCTACAATTGTTTTCAAGGACATAATAAAATTTCCATCCCCCGATAATCATTTTCTCAGTTGTGACTAATACTCATGGATATGGGTCATAGATTAATGACTTACACTACGCAGTTAATCTCGAAAATAATATCTAATATCTTGCACTGCGGAAGCCCCTATATGCTTAAATAATAAGAGTGAAGGGAACTCTAACTGGGTAGTTCATAAGGCACAATACTTGCTAAGGTTTTGCAAATGGGGTAGCAAGCTAAGTGGGCTTGATTGTGGGAAAAAATCCACAGTTAAGCGCGCTTGAGCGAGAGGCGTCTTGGGATGGGTGACCACCTGGGAAGTCCCAGTTACCGAGTGCAAGCCCCAGAAGTGATTATTGATGCTATGCGATTCATTTCACTGGTTTCAATGCCATTTCTTCACCCCTATGAGCATCACCCGACGCAATGAGTGCTAAGTGGAATATTCAAATCATGAGAATTATTGGTCAATTGCGACTAATACTCATGGATATGGGTCATAGATTAATGACTTACACTACGCAGTTAGTCCCAAAAATAATATCTAAAATCCTTTTCTCAATGTTATAATTCTAGTTGAGCTTGTGGTGAATATAAATTCCAAGATATTTGTATGAAGTCACTTCCTCCAAAAAAAAATTTCATATACGCAGGTATCATAAGTGATCTTATTGGATTTAATAATCATGACCTTAGTCTTATGAGTATTAACAGTCATACCCATATTGGAGCAAAAATCGTTGAGGATTCTTAGTTGGTTTTCAAGATCATGGGGAATCCTTTCCATAATAACAATACCATCGACATAAAGAATAATATTGATGACTGTACCAGTGAGACTAGGACTGACACAACCAATTTTTCCAAGCAATCTTCTAACTTGTCAATGTAAATGAAAAAGGGTAGGGGAAAAGGGAAAACCTTGTTTGACTCCAATATTGCAATCAATCTCTTTCAACCAGCCCTCAATGTTTTTAAAATTAACAATAACATTCTCATACATCCTTATTGTAACAACCCTCAACTCTAGAAACACTTTTATCTCTTACAATCTATTCCAAAAAAAAATTCGAGAAAAAATGCTCATTATACACTCAAAATAGTCATACAGGTTATTTAACCCTAATAACCAAAAAAATTATTACAAAATATAATTTTTACATATTTATAGAAATGTTATTTCATGAAGTAACAAACTATCAATGGCCAAACACATTTCCAAATGAAATGAATTATTTATTATGAAATTATAAAATTTACAAATTATCCAAATGTTGTCATGTAGGAATAGGCCATTTATTATGTAATAATACGACAAGAAATAACCTTATTCAACTGGATTAATAAAATTATACTTCAAGAAAGTAGAAGGAATTTGTATATTAGGTTTTTAAATCAACTTAGATCTATCTTAAATCTAATTAGGGATTTAGATCTATCTTAAATCCAATTAGGATCTATGATGCTTCTAGAGGCATCAAATCTCTAGATGCACACTTTTTTTTTAAGTACAAAACTTGAAAAAATGTTTATATCTTGAAAGATTTGATGTCTCTCCACGAATTAAGATAGATCCATCTTAACTCTAAATCTATCAAGTGGAGAGAAACATCAAATTCCTCCATATCCAAATTAAGTTGGTTCTTAATATATATATATGACAAGTGTCAATTCCATGTTGAGTAGTAAGGGAATTTCACATATTCCTCATACTCAATCCACCATTCAAATGTTTTAACCAAGATCAATCTTAACTTCGGAGCCTAGAGGCATCAATATTTGATGCCTCTTGACCCATGACAAATCCTGAGTTAAGATGGACCTAGGCTGGTTCTTAATATATATATGACAAGTGTCGACTCCATGTTGAGAATGGAAGAAATTTCACATCTCTCTAAGACTCAATACACCATTCAAATAGTTTAACCTTAAAACTTTTTTTTATTTTCAATTGTTACATACTTTCTACAAATATTTTTTTAATGTCATGTTTTAACTCCATATTAAGCATTGAAGGAATTACGCATCTCTTTCCTCATATGAATAAGTAGAAAGCACCTATGGAAAGAATTATTTTTATTTTTATTTTCAATTACTCTCAAAATTGATATACAAATATTTTAATTAAGATGGATGTTAAATATTTTTTAAATACCAAGTGTCAATTTCCAATTGTTATATATATATATATATATATATATATAAAGACTATAAATAAAATAATTTTATGTTCACATATATCTATGAACATAGAAATATTTTATTTATGGTCTATACTGAAATTATTTTTTGCTTATTAATATTTTTTTAGTGACATATGTGAATTTCATAATATTAAGCAAGGAAGAAATTAGATATTTCTTTATTCTCTAAAATAGAAAACATTTATCTTTTTCTCTATATAAAATTAATATAGAATCATTTAACTTAAAATTGATATTGAAATATTTTATTTATGATAGAAATTAATTTTTTTTGTTATTAATATTTTTTTTAAATATAACATTTACTTGTTTGAATAATGGTAGAAACACCTTTTTATCTCATTTTGTGTTGATCCCTTATTCATTACTCTTCCATCTCCTGTGCCCCTAACGTCCATATCATTGATTTTTTCTCTTTACCCGCATGCAGAATTTAGCATATCGAATGCTCACGCTTCCCTTTTAATATATTCCTTTTCTATATATTCCGAGTATTAGGAAATCATATCATTTTCAGATTCTTGAATGAGAACGACAGAAAGATTACTGATAATCTCTGTCTGCATGTAGGATTTGGTGATGGCGATAAGAACTGTCGTTGCATTACCTGTGCGAAGCATTCAGAGTAGGAGTCGAAGCATGATATGATTAATTTTATTGAAATATGTATATTACGGAGAAAAGTAGCACTTCACTGTCTATGCCACCACAATGCAACTCTTCAAAGTTGAGGTCCAATCAAATTGAAAAAAAACAAAAAACATTGCAATATCCTATGTTTAATTACAATCAAACTACTAATTAATAGGTAGTCAAACTAGTAATTCATTATTATAGTCTTTTTAGTAGGGATTAATAATATTTGCATTGATATGTTGAGTTAGGTGGTCTGGTCGAGTAAGTGTGACTTGATGTTACAAGAATTCAGGCATGGGTAAGGTTAGTGGTTGATTGATATTATAAGGATTATGGGTTATAGCTATTTTTAAGGTTAGGTTCAAATTCACAGGGGTAGGGTATGTACACCTTCCTAAACTTTAGGAGTCAAATCAGGGATCCCTTCTCCCACAAACAAATCAATCTTATACACCAATTTAGTATCTAGCTTGATTGGAATTTTAAAAATAAATTATTATTAATATTACAAATATTTAAATAAATAATTCTTGATTAGTAAATAAAAATTAAGAACTATTAACATTATACATTTTAAAATTAAAAAAAAATAATAATCAAAATCTTTAAAATAAATTATTCACATATACTTAAAAATTAATTTTAAAAATTAAATAAACAATTATTTAAAAAATTAAAAATAAAATTAAAAAACAAAATTAAAAAAAATATGTTTTAACTTAAAAATTAATTTTAAAAATTAAATAAACAATTATTTAAAAAATTAAAAATAAAATTAAAAAACAAAATTAAAAAAAATATGTTTTAACTTAAAAGATATATAAAAAAAAATAAAAAAATTAAAACATTTAAAAAATACAAAATAAAATAAAATAAAAAATTCATATGAATATCATTAATGGAGTGAACATAGTAATTATGGCATGCCAAAGGCATCTGCTAACGATATGTTGATTGTGACACATGTACTATTACTTCCAAGCATTAATAAACCTTTTAATTTCAAATACTAAACAAGGCCGATTGAATGTACGATTTGGGTTGGAGGATCCTCGTAGCGCGTGTGAGTTTTATTAAATAATATTTCCAATCCCAACAAAGTAGCATTTGCAATAAGACTTCAAGTTTTTCCACCAATCGAATGATAAGAAAAACAATATTCATATTTTATAAAAGTAAAGAATTTAAGTATAACTTATTTGTATAATGTTTTATATTAGAAAATAGAGATAAATTTATAGTCCAAGCTCAGGTAATGCATGGTCAACGACTAATTGAACGCTATAATACCAGGTCTTCGGCAGATACTAATAACAATTTTATAGAACATTTCATTCATTGAAAAGGTATATTATTAATAAAGAAGAGATTATTGAAAAACCTATATTATTAATAAAAAAGAAATTATTGAAAAAAGTATATTATTAATAAAGAAGAGATTACTGGAAAACATCTTGTAAATTAAATTAAATGTTGAATTATAGAATGTAATCGATTAAATGATTAATTTTTTTTTTATAAAAAATATAATAAACTATAGTAAAATAATGTTTTTTTAATTAAGTTTATATAATTATTTAAATAAAAAATATATATTTGTTTAAAGAGATTGGATTTAATGTTGAAAATGGATGATTATTTTATTATTATACATGATTTAATAAAAAAAAAATTATCATTATTAATTAACTTAATTTTTTGGTTAAGTAAATATATAGTTATACATAGTAGGATTATATTATAAGATGTTAATTGAGTTTAGGTAGAGTAGTTGGGAAGAATGATTGTTATCCTTCCACTCATATTTAATTTCAACAAATAACATGTTAAACTCTTAATGAACTTGGTTGATTTCCTAGAAATATATATTCAATAGGAAAAAAAAAATTTATATTATATGATCTATTAACAATTATACATGCTATTGAATCAGTGTCCATGACCTTCAATTTAGAAAGGCTATTGAATTAGAACTCTTTAATTTAGTAGTAAAGAATAGAGAAAAGGTTTTATTTGAAATTAAAAAAATATATAAGTATAATTTATTTGAAAAAACATTTTAATATAATTTGTTTCAAATTTTTAAATATTTAATATGATTTAACAATTATAAAATAGATATAACGATAATCAAGATGACTTATTATGAAATTGTGGGTGAGTAGGCCATTTGTATGCAAGTCATTTAATTGTAACATTATAAAGAGTTGACATCAATATATGTCAATTATTCTGTTATCTTTGTATTTTTGTGATGGTGTTATGTACTGTATATTTTATTATTTAATGCATTGGAAAGATGCAATAAGTTTTCTAGTTGTTTAACTCTTTGAAGTTATTGTAGGGCACATATTAGAGCTAAACCCTTTTGTTTACTACCCAAGAAAGGCAAGTGTTCCATGGATCCTTCTATGGATACGGTTGAGATCCAAACACTACATTGCGATGGAAATGATTCTTCAGTTTCTCTTGCAGAACAAATATCCTCTTTCCAAAATACTAGATCTTCCTCTATAATTTCGATGAATGGTTTTAATCCTTCAGTGGAATGGAAACTTTCAGGAATCCCACTGAAATAAGTTTACAAAATGAAGTGGTGGGATTACAAGTACATACACAGATTAAAGTCTCATCTATCAATATTACTTTCATAGACCAAGAAGAACCAATCCATATAAATTTGATATAAATCCCAAATGGACTAGGAAAAGAAACAAGGATATAAATATGCACATTTAGGTATAGTTAATCTTGGTATTGGAACATTGGTTCGACCCTTTCTCCCTGTTTCATCTCTCTATGTTGTTGTAGACACCAAACATATTGATTTTTTTGATGCTATTATTGGTGGTTTCCTTGGACTCCTACATCAAGGACCCTGTTTTGGCAAAATATTTCTGAAATACCTTGTTAGCCTTGAATACCCACATATATATAATCTCCTCAAAGCCTACATCAATTCTTGAGGATTCAAAGTAGACCCTGGATCCTGACTTATTCAATTAAAATCCTTGGTCATTTTCGGTTTCGGAAATGATACTCTCCTAGCGCTGTCTGATAAGGTTCATCAGAGTTCACACCTAATCAATGTGGTGGAATTTGATAAAGCCAAAAATTCCACTCTTATTACCTTTGATTGGACTAGTAGAAATTACCGCAAAACTTGGAAAGTTAAATACAAAAACTTGTGCCTAAAAGATCAAATCCTTTCTAGATATCTGTTTGTAAATAGACCAATTATGTTTGACAGAACTAGTAACTCTTTTTCAGTTAC
Source organism: Picea engelmannii (assembly GCA_009831015.1). Taxonomy (NCBI): domain Eukaryota; kingdom Viridiplantae; phylum Streptophyta; class Pinopsida; order Pinales; family Pinaceae; genus Picea; species Picea engelmannii. Next base: position 37,949 of record ML806142.1, read on the forward strand.
CTAACAATCCTAATCTTATATATTTTCAACCTCCTATCAATATATCTACTTATGTCTCTTCCTATAACATTCACTTTTATCAGATCAAATCATCTCAACAAGTATTTAAATATCCATTCACTTCCACCTATGCAAGTATTTGAATATCCATTCACTTCCACCTATGAAAATATCATAGAAGAACATAGAGGACATCATAAATATTGTCTGGCCTGCAAAAAGGCTTCACAAAAACATATTCCAGATCTGTTTATGCTATCTATACCCATAAGCAATACCAATATGGAAGTCACAATTTCTTCTGGAATAAAATCCTTTATTCCAGGACGAAATCTCCTTGACTCCCCTTTTAAACAATATAGCCCTGATGGGAGTATAAAGAGAGAATATTTAAATCATAGATCCTCCGCAACAAATGAAATTGTTTCAGATGAAATCAAATTGGAAAATTATGGAAATCTACAACATCAACTAACTGCAACCAATATTGATGATATAGCCATGGATATTCTTCAACTGAAGAAATCTGTTGAAGATGAACATGTTCAAAGATATTTATTGAATAGTAAATTGGACTTGGTCCAACACATTGTAAAAGACACTAAATAAATCAAGCAAACTATGGATATAGCTACTACAAAATTAGATAAAAGACTTGATGCTTTAGGAACAATGCTGGTCAAAGCTCAAGATCTCAGAAAACGAAGAAAATAAATAAATAAATAAATAAAAAATCTTGAGTCAATCTACACTCCCATATGTCTCAAAAGGAAAAAAAAAAGACTCACTCCAAAAGTTACTCTTTGGCCAAATGTATGTAGAAGATCAAGATGATAGACCAAAATTTGATTTTGGAGCCACAAAAGAAGAAGTTGAAGAAATTTCATATTCGGTGAAAGGCTTCAAATATTTACCTAAGGCCCCTCCTGCAAAATATCTTCAGATGCTTCATATCCCCAAAAGAGAAGAATCTAGTTCTCATTCTTGATTTATTCTTCACCATTCACCTAACCATGCTAATCCCTCCTCTAGACCATCTTCTGATATCCCCAACATGTATTTCATAATGGCATAAGATGCGTCCTCCGCCCCTTCTAATAAATTCCATTTTGGAATAGATAGCATGAATAAACTTATACCCCAAATGCCTGAACAACTTGTTCTCAACATAGCCCGTCAAAAGATATCCGAGATTAGAGATTATATCCAACTTTTAGGAAATTTGGTAACATAAAAGAAAACCCAAGATCCATCTATTACTTCAAAACAAATAACAATGCAGTTAGTTGTTGGATTTTTAGGACTTGCACATGAATGGTGGTGATGGTTTCCACAAGAAACTAAGAATGAAATGATCGCAACAACATATGTTGATGAGCAAATATTATCTGCAATTGGTCGTCGGTTTTACGAACCTGGTGATGAAGAAGACTATTACCATTTGGATTCTCTTTTCATGTCTCAAAGACTTTGTGATCTTGAAAAACATGAGCAATATTTTCGTTACATGAAAAATCTATTGGTCACATCTGGTAATGTAGATAAGCCAGAGTTTTTTAAATACTATCTGAGAATCTTTCTAGGTCATGTTCCAGATGCAATTGAGAAATTTATTAAGGATAAGAAGATCAATATCAAAGGTCTGTCTATGGCTCAAATCCATGCATATATAATCCGGGTATGGGAAGAACAATATTTAGAAAAAAAGAGTTTCAAAATACTTTAAAAGACATTCTTCTATGTTCTCTCCTAGATTTTGCAAAACCAACCAACCTAGATTTGATCCTGCTAATCCTTATAAGAAACCAATCCATATTTAAGACTAATAATCCCTATAAGAATAAAAACGCGTCTAAATCCAAGAATTTTTATAAGGGAAAACACTATCTCAAACTCAGATCTTCTCCAGCTGAAAAATAAAAGTGTTTCATATGTGGCAAGAAAGGCCATTGGAAGAACAAGTGTCCTTTAGAGAAGAAAAGAACATGCATATCCTCTTTAATTAAAGATGCGTTAGATCCATCTTGGTGGTATCTAGCAATATATAGTCCTGGAGAATACCCAGATGGAGAAGATGTTGTTTTCCTTCCATGTGAAAATGAGAGAAGTGATGCTCTTGTTGTTAATAAATTTGGTTCATCAGACTCGTCTTATGAATATGACTCCGATGCACCAAATTTAGGGGGGTGTGAGGTGCCTCCTGAATACTCATTTAGGATGTGTACAGTCCAGAAAAAAGAAAGAAGAAAATATGAAACAAAGGCTTGGAAAAAATGACAAAGAATTATATGATATTCCCACCTATCAATATGTGATGAGACAAGCTTTAAAAAAAGAAAAGAAGATAATCTTAACACAACTTAAAGAAAAATATGTCAAAGAAGGAGAATATCACCCGCTCAAGAAGAATCTCGCTTCTTACAATCCCATAGAACTCTATAAAGAATATCTTGATCTACACAAAGATAGATAAGAGTTTAGATAGGAAAAAGCAAGAATGTTGAGATTGCAAATGAAATAAAAATAGAGCAATCTTAGGAAAATGATCAAAGAAATTGAAGATCTCAAACACTTGTTGGAAGTCACAAAAAAGAGCTAGATCACTCTTCTAAAGAATACAATTCTAGAGAATACACCAGAATACTACAAGGGCCTCTGGAGCATAAAAGGAAACATTTTTTCTTCCATGAAGAAAGTGAAGAAGAAAAAAAGGAAGATAAGCCTACAGATTTGTCTTTAGGAAATTTTTATGGTCCTAAATTATATATCAAAGTCTAGTTTTGTCCTCCCAAGAACAAGACTTATCCGCTTGATTGCATGATTGATTTAGGTTTCCAAACGAATCTGGCTAAAATAAATGATATTCCTCACTTCAACTGGGAAAAAATGAATGAAAGAGGCATTTCAATTGAAGAAATCCATGACAACCTTCTAGGAAAAGTAGCATATTTCCCCATCAGTATTGCGGGTCAGAAATATACACTCTCTTTGAGAAGACTAAATAACAGTAGTGAATATTGTATTCTAGGATCTGATTTTATCACCAGAGTTAGTCCACTATGTATATATTATGTAAATATTATTTTCAAATGTACAATAAATGGTAGAATCACAACTTGTCCCCTATCTCACCAAATCAACCCAAAATGCAAAGCCTTACCCAAAGAATCCAAACCTACACATATCTCTTTAGCATAACTCTTTAAGATGGAAATATGTATAGCATATGCAAAGATCCATAAAGACAAAGCCCTTGTTGAAATCTCTACTAAGATTGGAAAATATTGCACCTATGAAATCCCTAATGATTTTTGGAGTATATAACAATATTTTTTCTCCCTTCCATTTGACCCATTAAAAAAAACAATTCCCCCAAAATCATCAACTACAGTTATGACTCCTTCATAAAGAGAATTTTGTGCCAATGAGATCAAAGATATTTTGTTTAAAGGTCTCATTGAGTCTTTATCAAAGAATAACAGGTTGTACAATATTTAGCAAGTTTGATCTCAAATTAGGTTTCCACCAGATTGGTATAGAAGCGAAAGACAGATATAAAACAACTTTTATTGTTCCTCATGGTTAGTATCAATTGAAATTACTTCCATTTGGTATAAATAATGCTCTGTCAGAATTCCAGAAATGAATGGAAGATAATTTCAGAGAGCATTCATGGGAATTGGTTTACATAGATGATATTTTGGTATGATCCAAAATTATGCAAGATCATCTCAAGCATTTGTAAATATTTTATCAGTTAGTATTTTTTGGTACAAGGGAAAACCCAAGGTTCAGCTCTAACAACGCACCAACAAGCCCTAACTATTGGCCCTTTCGACAACACCTGTGAAGCAGATGCAGTCTCACCTGAAGTAGTTATAGGGGGTTGCAAGACACAGGTGTCTACAACCAGAGGAAGGGTAAAGTGGATCCAAGGCAACAACATACAATAATCTACTTACTCTTTATCTCCCTTAAACCTACTTCACATAGTTGTATTACAGATCTAACATAATAATGCAATAACAGAATGACAGAAGGAAAAATAACACAATATCAACCACAGAGACACAAAATATATGTGGTTCACCCTCTCCCTAGGGCTATGTCCACAAAACTGAGTTTCTTGATATATTGTGTGAAAACATACAGTTCTATCTTCACTCTCAGCTTGCAGATCTCTCTCTCTTTCTTTCTTTTCTATCTCCCCTCCCTGTGCACCCAGCTGTAGTGTTGATCTTCACACCCAACTGAAGATCTTACAATACAGACTCAATATAATTCTCTCTCAATATTTTTTTCCTTGAAAACAATAGCAACAATACCACAAGACAAACCCCTTTCACTCTTCTCAAACTTTATTTATACATTTCACTGACCAACGTCTAGGTGTCAAAACCCTAGATCTAAAACCCTAGGTCAACTTGACCCATACTTCCTGGGCTTCGCCAACGTGTCTTTCCTTCTTTTTAGGGAGGTGCTCCAAAGCACTCATTGAAATCTTCTTTCGCTTGCTAATTTTTCCAAGATCCATCTTCCTTGCTGATCTTTCTTCCTCGATCTTCTCATTCAATGACTTTCTTTCTCTTACTTCACTCCTTCTTTTCTACTTCTTTGACTACTTCGACCCAACCTAAGTCAATGTGTCTTTCACGCAGTTCTTACTTCACCTTTCTTCCTTAATATTCTCTTTCTTCCATAACCAAGGGCCAATATACCCCCAACACTCACTTGTGACTCGTCCTGAGGTAGTGGAGGTTTGAACCTTCTATTTCTCTTCATCTTTAGACTGCACGGAGCAGCTCGTTCTCTCTGTTTTGTTCCTCCTTTCCTTGTGCAGACTGTATTTTTTGTGTCTGGTACCCAGTTTAAACTGCACCTGGTACCTAGACCCTTCTTCTTATGCATTTATTGAGAGCTGCGAGGAAGCTGGTTGTCGTAGTACAATTTCAACAACTCCCATTTACCAAACCTTCCTTCCATTCTCCCTTCAAAGTCTTCAACTGCGCAACTCCTCCTTCTGTAACATAGGCAACCTCATATGGTCCAAGCCAATGTGTCCAAAACTTCCCTAGATGCTTCATGAACTCTCTCTCATATACCAATACCAGATCTCCTTGCTTAAAGGATTTCTTCTTGATATGTCTATCATGGTAGGCCTTTTCTCGTTCCTTTTGTACCTACTAGTGAAATCCTGCAATGAATATATCTTCTTCCAGTTCTACCAACTGCACAAGTCTGTCTTGCATAGTGCTTGTGTCATCCATATCTGTCAATGCTGCAATTATTAAGCTAGGAACTAAGTATTCCATAGGTATGACTGCTTCTAGACCATAAACCAATTTAAAGGGAGTCTTCATTGTCATCTTCTTGAAAGTGGTTCTATAGGTGCACAATACTGACGGTACTCTCAAATCCCAATCATCCATGTTTACACTGCAAATATTCGTTAGTGTTGTCTCCAAGATCTTATCGAAATATTCGACCGTCCCATTCACTTGTGGATGGTATGGAGTGCTCTTCTAATGATGAACTTCAAATTCCCGAGTCAAGGCTTCAATAGTATTATTAATAAAATGTGTACCTTGATCACTCATAAGGATCTTCGAGCCTCCAAATCTGGTTATGATATCATCAAATATGAATCGCGCAGTTGTAGTTGCATTACTGTCCTTGAATGCTCTCTGTCATAGTGATGATGTATCTGGCTCCTCTGCACTTCCCTGGTGGGTTGATAGGTCCCACAAAATGAATGACCCATTTCTCAAATGCCTATAAGGTTTGCTGAGGTGCTAAAGGCATCTCATATATTCTAGATGGTTTCCCAACTCTCTGGCATACATCCCAAACTCTGTAGTATTCCTTAGCATATTTGTGAAAAGTGGGCCACCATAGGCTAGCTCTAAGAACCTTCTGCGTTGTTTCTTTCCCTGCATAGTATCCTCCTACGATGCCTTCATGTGCCTCTGCCAGAATCAGTGGTCTCTCTGCCTCCATAACACATCTCCTTAAAATGTCATCAAGTCCCATCTTGTATAGCTGCCCATCTATAAGTGAAAAATATGCAGCGTGAACTACCAATTGTTTCTTCTGAATGATTGTATATTCGCGAGGTGCCATTCCTATTGATAAGAACTATACTATATCGATGAAGTGATCATCAACCTTTCTGATGGCCAACAAATGTGCATCTGGTAGTGTATCGTCCAAGCTAGTAGGTTCCTCTCCATGTTCTAACCTAGACAAGTGGTTAGGTCCCTTGTTCATTCTTCCTGGCTTGACCACAATTTAAAAATCATATTCCTGGAATAATAGAAACCATCTGCATATTCTTCCCCCCAACACTGGCTTATTGAATAGGTATTTCAATGCAGAGTGATCAATGAACATCTTAAAGTGTCCTCCCAACAAGTAGTGACGAAACTTCTGCAATGCATACACCATGGCTAATCCTTCTCTTTCAGTGGTAGTGCAATTTATCTCAGATGTTGAGAGCTTCCTGCTAGCAAAGGCTAACGGATGGTCAATATATCCTACTCCTAGTTGTTCTAGCACTTCCCCCAATTAAATAGAGGATGCATTGACATGTACATGAAAATCCTTACTCCAATCTGGGAAAACTAGAATGGGCGCAATGACCATTTTTTGTTTCAGTGTGTCAAAGCTCTGTTGACATTCTTGAAACTGACAATATTTCTTCAAAAGATTCTCCATGGGTGTTGTAATATGTGCATACCCCTTAATGAACTTTCTGTAGTATCCAGTATGTCCCAGTGCAGTGCACAATTGTCTAACTGAAGTAGGAGGGGGTAGATCAACAATAATGGAAATCTTAGATGGATCTACTAGTAACCCCTGTTTGCACACAACATGGCTTGCAACATGCCAAAGGGTGAAAATAAGATACACTTCTTTAGGTTCAGGGAAATATGACATTGCCTGCACTTATCCAACATTAGTCTTAAACATTCAATATGATTTTACAATAAGCTAAAAACTGTCCAATCATCAAAATATTCTTCCAAATATTTATGTAAAAATTCCTTGGATGCTTCGACCACCACCCTAGAAAATATGGTTGGAGCATTCTTCAATCCAAAAGGAAATCTTGGTAGGATCCCCATTCTGTTTCAAATGTGGTCTTATGTCCATCTTCCTTCGCAATCCTCATCTGGTGATAACTTGAAAATCCATCTGTGAAGGAGTAAACTTTCTGTCCACCTACATTATCTAACACTTCGTCAATAAATGGTGTAGGGAATGGATCATGTAAGAATGCATCATTCAGTTTCCTAAAGACTACATAGATTTTGATCTCTCCTTTTTTCTTATATTGAACCACCATAGGGATAATCCATTCTGACTCCTCTACAGGTTCTATGATTCCTGCTTCCAACATTCTGACTCTTCTACAGGTTCTATGATTCTTGCTTCCAACATTTTGTCTAGCTCAATCTTGAATTTCTGCTTATATTTTGGATTTAATCTATAGGGTCTCTTCTTGAATGGCCTTGCATCTGGTTTAAAGGGGATCTTCATCTCTCCCATGGGCCCTTTAATTCCCTTCATGTTAGTAGACTTGGTTGGAAACAAGTCCTGATACTCATGCAATAGTTATGTGATCTTGTCAATAGTGGAATCATCCCAATAATATCCAATGTTTGCGAGCTTAGGTGCTTGCTCTGTTCCAATTTTAACTTTATTTATTTTGATTATCTTTCCAATAAAAGGTAGTTCGACTCCTGGTCCTTGTATGTCTCTCTGTCCTTCTGTTTCTGCGATGTTCACATTCCTAGGATCATTATCTTCATCAGCATTGATATTGTAACAACCTTGCAATTTATGAAGAGGCGCAGTCCATTCATCCTCCTCTTGCTCAACAGGGTGGGTAGGTGCCTCCGCGAAGATCCTTTGTCTTACAACTTGTAAATCTTGATCCACTGGGGGTGACGAAGAATTGGTGGACATAGCCCCACGCTGGGGGTGAACCAC
>ML806142.1:54795-64801 GCA_009831015.1 Picea engelmannii
TGGATATGAAAGTTGTATGAGATTGTTCGGTGGTTTTGATTAGCTTTCTCCTGGTTTGTACACCTTTGTCTTTTTCTCCAATTATCTGACTTGCAGGATGATTCTTTTGAATCATTCTGGAGGAGGAATTTGAAGTTGACTGTTGATTTGAGTCTGTCTAAGTGTCTGAGTCTTCATCTGATTCAGAGTCTTCGTTTTCTGATTCTTGGACTTGTTCATCTTCATCTTTAGTTGTGTCTTCTATAGAAGACTCATTACTGTACACCTCTCTTGCTGGGATTCCTTCATCATTTTTTACATCAATACAGTAAATCATTTTATGCAGCCTCTTATTATAGCATCTATATCCTTTACTGTTTGTAGCATACCCTAAGAATATACCTTCATCATCCCTGTCATCATATTTGCTGAGGTTCTCATCATTATTCTTTATGTATCATTTACTCCCAAAGAATCTGAAGTGTTTGAATGAGGCAGGTCTTCCAAACCATAATTTATAAGGTGTCTTGTCACTTTGTGGTCTGAGGTGGGCTTTGTTAAGGATATGGACTGTTGTGTGTATTGGTTCTACCCAATAGGTTTGACCAATGTTCTTCTCATTCATCATTGACCTGGCCATTTCCTTCACTGTTCTGTTTTGCCTCTCAACAACTCCATTTTGTTGTGGAGTTCTTGGGATTGTGTATTCTCTCTTGATCCCATGTTCATCGCAAAATTCCTTGAAGTCTCTTGAAATAAACTCTCCTCCCTGATCTGATCTTACTGCCTTTAACCTCTTGCCTGTTTGAGTCTCTGTTAAAGACTTAAATATTTTAAACTTCTCAAATGCTTCAGCTTTTTCTTTGAGAAAGGCAACCCAAGTAAGTCTGGAGTAATCATCGATAATCATCATGAAGTAGTTTTCTTTCCCTGTGCCTTCCTGTCTTGATGGTCCACATAAATCCATATGAACTAGTTGGAGTGGTTTCTCTATTGAAGTAAAGCTCTTGGACTTAAACTGTGTCCTATTTTTCTTCCCTACTTGATAGGGTTTACACATTGAATCTTGGGGCTTTGATATTCTCGGAAGATATTTTATTGCCTTGAGGTTTTTGAGTTTGATTAAGTGGTCAAAGTTTAGATGTCCAAGTCTCCTATGCCATAACCATCTTTCATCATGTTTTCTTCGATGGCATTCTTCTCTATTTTCTTTCAGCACATATACATTATTTTCTGTCCTTATGCCTTTGGCCACCACTTGTCCTGAGTTTACAGACTTTATCTTGCAATCCTTGGACGTGAACAACACTTCGCATCCTCTGTCACACATTTGAATTACACTGAGCAGATTATGTTTCAACCCATCCACAAGTAGAACATCTTGGGATTTTCCTTTTCCATTACTTAAGCTCACCATCCCTTTGCCCTTTATTTTCCCTGGATCATCATTTCCAAAGGTTACGTTTCCTGATTTGCTTTCACTTAGAGATAGAAACTTGCCTTTGTCTCCTGTCATGTGTTTGGAGCATCCACTGTCTATATACCAAGGGTTCATTTTTCTTTGAGCGGACAACACTAATCCACACTTGTCACTTTCCTTCTTCTTTAAAAACCTGACATTTTCAGCAGGAGATTTGAATCTAGTTCATATTCCCTTAAACGACAGTCAATAGATTTGTGTCCATAGTTATGAAAGATGTAGCATTCAATCTCATTGTTCAACAGGTCAAACTTATTGGTGCAACATTGTCTACTCATTGACTGTTGATTATTGCTTGACCTCTTTAGTTGCATATCCCTGGACTTAATTTGTTAATTGACAATCAGTAAAGGTTTGTTACTTGGATGCATCATTCTTTGTTGTGGCAAGTATTTATTCTTTTGAAATATTAATTTCTCATGTCTACGTCTTAAGGAGCAATTTACAGCTTTGTGACCAAAATTAGCACTGTAGAAACAATAGCCATAGAAAAATTCTTTGTACCTGGAAAATGGTTGTCTTCTTTGAGCAAATCGATTTCTTCCAGGCTGATGACATCGTTCAATAGTGAGCACATTACTTCTTTGTTCTATATATTCAGATCTGGCATATTTTACCTTACTCGACCTGGGCGGCTGATAGTCTTCCTTTGTTTCTGCAGGATTGTTATTGTCATTGGTTGTACTTTTGACAAACTTGATGGGTTCTTCATTTCCTGGCTTACCACTGCTTGATCCCTCTTCATAACCCAAGCCAGTTTTCAGCTTTGGATTCCTTTTCTGATTCAGAATGGTGGCCAATCCTTCTAAGGCTTTGATACTTGACAGATTTTGATTATACAAGGATTGAAACTTCTCCATTTCTTTCCTCGTTTTCACTACTTATTTTTCTAATTCTTCACATATTGCATTCTTTTCTGATAGCTGCTGTTTTAGAATCTCTTCGATTTTATTTGCCTCTTCCAATTCTACTTTTAGTAAGACAAGGTCTTCATCAGGTTCTTTACTGTCTTTCTTGAACTGTATCAACAATTGTCTTTGCTTTCTGTTCTTGATTCTTAGTCTGTCAATCTCTTCCAGTGCACTGATCAGTTCTCCTTCCATGTCAACCACAGCTTCTTATTCATCACTCCCTATGATTTTATTATCATAATCCTCTTTAGCCATAAGTATGAAGTCATTTAGTTTATCTTCAATAGAGGAGTCATTTTCTTCATCATCTGAAGGATCATCATCATCGTTTATGCACAGACTTTTCTTCTTAAAGTTTTTCTCTTTAAAGAAATTTATGTGTTTGTACTTCTCCTCATCATCACATGTCCGATCCTTTCCTTTGTGGGGACATTTATTTGAAAAATGACCTATCCTACCACAGTTGAAACATTTGAAAGGCAGTTTAACTTTGTATTTTCCTGATCCCTTCTTCAGTCTCTTCACAAATTTTTCTTCAATTTCATCGGGCTCAAAATCCTCATTCTTGTCTACTTTAAATGATGCTTCTCTGGAGGTAGGTTTATATTTAACTATTCTCATTTCATATGCAGTCAATGTTCCTAGCAGTTGATCAAATTCCAAGGTTTTTAGATGATTAAGTTCTTCTGTAGCGGAGACCTTCGGGTTGAACCTATCTGGGAGAGTTCTCAAGATTTTCTGAACTAAAGAAGGTTCATCAATTGTTTCACCAAGTGACTTCATTGTATTTACCATTTCTTCTACTCTCAGAAAGTATTTTCCAACAGTTTCATCTTCCTTCATCTTCAACTGTTCAAACTGTATTCTGTAGGTTTGAAGCTTTGCATCCTTTACCTTCTCATTACCCTCATAGCTGCTAATGAGTTTGTCCCACATTTCTCTGGTAGTTCCTAGGTGCATAGCTTTTACGAATTATGCTTATGCAAGCCCACTCAAGATAGCATTCATAGCCTTAGCGTTGAAGCTAAATTCTAGTTTGTCATCCTTATTAACTAGCACAACTAGATTTACATATCTAGTATCTACCACATCCCAAACATCTACACCTAACGACATTATGTAGGTTCTCATTCTAACTTTCCAGAAGGCAAAGTTTTTTCCATTGAACAGAGGGGCCTTATTGGTTGAATTTCCTTCATGGCTTGACATGTTTAAGCTCTAGGATCTACCCTTAGATAAAAGGGGTTGGCTCTGATACCAATTGTTGGACAACTGAGAGAGGGGTAGGGTGAATTAGTTGTTACCGTGCTTAAACAATTATGCTTCTTTAAAATCTTTACAAGGCACTCAATGATGATCACAATAATGCAGGGAAATAAAAAATTGCACATTCAACATCAATCACATATATGATAAACATAGAGACATATATTTCCCAAGGAAACCCATACAGGGTAAAAACCTATTTTTCTTTATATGATAAGTATTATCTACATTCTTTACATTATCATACATATGAGCACCAACTCATTGTGAGACTACAACCTCTGTTTTTCCAAGATGCAACTTGCTGAGAGCACCAACTCTCTGTTTTCTCTAGCACCCACTAGAAGGAAGCACCAACTCCCTCGTTTTTCTAGCACCAACTAGAAGGAACCTACAATTCCCTGGTTTCTCTAGCACCAACTAGAAGGAAGCACCAACTCCCTGGTTTCTCTAGCACCAACTAGAAGGAAGCTACAAATCCCTGTGTTCAAGCACCCACTTGAACCTCTGAGGACAACAGTCCTCCCTAACACCTCCCTACCACCCTATTTTATAAATATTTGCTACTGAAACTCATTACAGTGATATAATGTTCAACAATGGCTTACCATACTCATCACTGTTCTGCTGCATTTTGTTTCTCTGTCTACCTCATTGCCTTCCTGCACACATGACTTGCGCTATCTGTTCTTCTTCCTTTTATGCTCTATGTGCCATGTCCATTCACTGCACAGTTCCTCTTCTGTTTAATTCAGCTGCTGCACTCCCCTCCTTCTTCATGCATGAATCACCTTCAACAACGACAATCATAGCTACACCAACAACAACAACAACTCTTCTTTGTATCGTGTACTTATAGATTCTGTGCTACTTATGCATGCAATACATGCAATCCCTCTGCCTTCTCACACTGCGTTCATCTCCTCCACATGTCGTGTGCTCTGTCTGATCATCATGGTAACCCTTCAGCTTATCTGGCGGTTTGCCCACGTGTTCAACATCACTGGATGTCATGCTGAGATTCCTCAGCCTCTTTGGAAGTCGAGACTCTTCGTCTTCTCTATCTTAGACGAGCTTATCCTTTCTATTTTCAGCTACAGACTTCAATCCCCTTCCATCTGTCAATCGCCTGTATCAATAATCCTCAATCCACTGGAAGATTCCTTGAGACTCTTCATCTTCTTTGGCGATCAGACTCAGTCCTCTTCGAGTCCTCTCGCAGAGATCATCACTTGTTTTAGCTATTACACTGAGAATCGCAAAAGTAGCCCTTCGATCTTGTTCAACTTCACCTGAACCGTTGGATTAAGAATAAAGAATCTTGTGCCTGTTTTTCCATTTCATAATTCGACATTTCAAGATCCCTGTGGTGAAGTTTAGCACCTCTAGCTTCTTCCTCCATCTTCCATCGATGTGCCCAATGGATGTGACCATGTGCTTATGCATAAAGCGCTTTCACGATTTCACATTTCATGAATCAGGAGATGAGGCATCTCGACTCTCCAAGTCGCGATCCCCAAAACCTCGAAATGGAGCTTATATGAACCGACTCCTTCCCTTCTTGTGACCATCGACGGTGACCATAGGCTGTGCCAAAAGGCGCTTCATATTTCACGAGTTTCAACACCATGCTCCATTGACTCCAAGTCAGGGAAATTCCAATTGCTTGCCACTTGTCCTATGATTCGACGGTTCAAATCTGATTTTGATTCAACAAATCAGATCATATCACGATTTCGCATTTCGCGATTTTGACGTTTTTGTGGTTATGTTTCTTGCCTCTCCAAGTCGCGATTCGTGAAAATCCAAAATGGAGTCGGATCAACGGTCCAGATCACACCTTGATCTGACGGCTATGATTAAATCACGATTTCACATATCGTTGTTCCTAAGATGGAGGTTCTCGTCACTCCAAGTCGCGATAGGTGAAGCTTCGATATGGAGCTCAGATCAACGATCCACGTTCTTGGTGATCCGACGGTCCTGATCTTTTCACGATATCGCATCTCGCTGTTCCTTAGATGGATATTCTCATCACTCCAAGTCGTGATAGGCGAGACTCCAAGATGGAGATCATATCAACGGTCCTCATTATTGGTGATATCACGATCCTGATCTTTTAGTGATATCGCATCTCGTTGATCCTTAGATGGAGATTCTCATCACTCCAAGTCGCTATAGGCGAGACTCCGAGATGGAGATCATATCAACGGTCCTCATTCTTGGTGATCTGACGGTCCTGATCTTTTCATGATCTCGCATCTCGCTGATCCTTAGATGGATATTCTCGTCACTCCAAGCGTGATTCGCGAAACTTTTAAATGGAGTCTTTGACTAGCTCTGATCTTTCGCCATGCGTCCTCTTGATCCAATGGTCCATGACTGTCCTTTCTGATGTGGTCTACCATATTCACCTCCTGGATCTGACGGCCCAGATCACACCTTGATCCAATGGCTAGGATCATTTCTCCATTTCACATTTCGCCACTTCTGTGGTGAAGTGTTTCGACGCTTCAACTCCACTTCATGATTTTGCCACTTCGGTGGTGAAGTGTTTCGACACTTCAACTCCCGGTATCCAAAATTCTAAAATGGAGTTTAATCTTTCATTATCACTGCGCTGTTGATCATGCTGATCTTTGCCATCGTTGTTCTTTCCATCAATGACAAGCTTACTCCCAATTGTAAACCTTCCAACAAATGTAAGATAAATATGGATGAAGATAATTGCATCTATCTTATTAGTTCTAATTTAGGTAGTGCATATTATGTGTTTGTATCGACCTTTTATGCCATGAAAGAGGCTCTAGGGACAACTTATTAGCAAACCACTCTTGAGTCCTTTTGTGATGCTTTGATTATAGAGCAAGATAATCTTGTACAACTTGGAGTGATCAACATTGCAGGTACCTCCTACAAAACCTTAGTCATCCATTTGAAATATAAACCCAAGAATCCCAAGAAGTAAAATCCTCACCACAACAAAAAGCAATAGAAGGGTCCCAAACCCACTAAGATAGCTTCCGATTCTAATGGTGACAAAGGAGAAAAATATAAAAATAAGAAGACTGACAAACATTGAATTTTTTGTGATAAATATGGTCATGATGAGCCCAAATGTTTCAAGAAGATGGAATCTTTAGAAGCAATGATGAAGAAGCACAACATCAATATTGATTCTATTACTACTTCTTCTTCTCATGGACATGCACTTTCTTCTTCTGGTTTCTCCTTCAATACAACTTATAATTCTTCTTCTGATGAGTGGCTTATTGATTCTAGAGCATCTTATCATATGGCCAAGGATAAAGACATATTTTCTTCTCTAAATGAATGTAACACCAAGAAAATATTTGTTGGTGATGATATATCTCTTAGTTTTGTAGGATCTGGAACAATTCAAGTAGAGAATGGTTATTTCAATGATGTATTATGTGTTCCAAGTATTTCTTGTAACCTTCTATCAGTATATCAAATCACTCATTTAGGTGAAGGTAAAACCATTGAGTTTTCACCTCACCAAGTTGTAATCAAGGATCTAAAAGATCCTAAGCATGTTTTTGCAACTGTAATTGCTGATGATATTACCAGGTTGTACAAGTTTGACAACTTTGGGTCATCATATTTTTCATCAGCTTTTTTTGCTCATAGTGATGACTTGAGAAAACTTTGGCATGAGCGGTTTGATCATCTAAACTATCGATCGTTGTATCAACAATGTACTCAACAAATGGTGATTGGTCGTCCTCTTGTTTCATGCAGAGATGGTGTTTGTGTCGGTTGTGTTCTCGACAAACATCATTGGGATAGTTTTGACAAGTGTGCCTCTTGGCATGCCTCGGGCCCTTTGCAACTTGTTCACAGTGATTTGTGTGGTCCACTTTCTTTTCCTTCTTTTTCTGGGTGCAAGCATTTATTAACTTTCATTAATGAATTTTCCATATGTACTTGGGTTTAATTATTAAAACTTAAGAGAAAAGTTTTTGACAAGTTTTTGGCCTACAAGGCCCTTGTAGAAAAGAAATATGGACATCAAATTAAAAGGTTAAGAAGAAATAATGGAGGTGAATATGTGAAAAATAATTTTACAAGTTACTGCACTACACAGGGAATCCAAATGCAACACACTGTTCCATATACATCACAACAAAATGGTGTTGCTGAGAGAAAGAATCACATATTAAAAGAAATGGCTAATTATATGATCCAATCTAAGGGATTAAGTCTAAAGTATTGGGTGGAAGACATCAATTGTGCACATTGCATAGTAAACCGTACTCCCACAAAGGCTCTTAAAAATATAACACTGGAATAATCTTGGACTAAAATTAAACCAGAAGTAAGTCACTTTCGTGTATTTGGCAGTATAGCGTGGGATCACATTCCTGATGAGAAAAAGAAAACATTGCATCCTAAAAGTGAGTAGTGTATATTTGTTGGTTATTCTGAAGATTTCAAAGGTTATAGACTTCTTCAATCACATTGTAATGAAATTATTATTAGAAGAGATGTTAAATTTGATGAAAATATCTTAGCCTGCTAGCCTAATTCGATGTTTGTTCCTTCTTTGGCCTGCGAGACTAATTCAACGTGTGTGACTTCCTCAGCTTGCGATCCATCTTCGATGTTTGTGCCTTATTTTGTTCTAGTTTCTTCTTCATATGATGAAAGTGAGGATGAAAATCCACCTCCGCCTTCTCACCTTCCTCCAAATGATTCCTCTGAACCTGAACCAACACCAACTCCAACTCCATTGCTTCCTAGATGGGTCTGTTCAACACGCGAAGCAATTGGTGATCTTGTCAGTGATCCTTTAGATCAACATTGGACATGTTCATATTTCTAGCGAGCCTCTTCTCTTTTGTCTCAAGTTTCAAAGACTCATGATCCAGAGACATTTGCAGAAGATTTAGGTCATCCATATTGGGATACAACAATGAATGAAGAGTATCGTTCTTTAATGGAAAATGATACTTGGGATCTTTTACCTCTTCGAAAAGGAAGAAAACTTATTAGATGTAAATGGGTCTATAGAACTAAGTATGCATCATATGGAAGTGTTGAAAGACGCAAGGACCAATTAGTTTTCAAAGGATTTTCCCAAGTTCAAGTAATTGGCTATAATGAAACCTTTTCCCCTGTAGCCAAAATGAATTCTATCCGCCTTATTCTATCCCTTGCTACCTCATATAAATGGGAGGTCCATTAAATGGATGTTAAATATTCCTTATTGCATGGAGATTTGCAAGAATAAATATACATGGAAAAACCTCCTAGCTATATCTAGAATGAATCTATCCTTGTTTGTCTCCTTAATAAATCTCTTTATGGTCTTAATCAAAGTCCCCGATGTTGGTATGCCAAAATGGACATCTTTCTTATTACAACTAGATTATCTATATGTCATTCTGATCCTAATGTCTATACCAAGAAAGTATAAATCCATCTCATAATCCTTATCATTTATGTTGATGACCTTATCCTTATTGGTAGTGAATCAAAACTTTTAAACCATGTGAAAACCAGGCTTAGGAAGAAATTTGAAATGACATACTTAGGATTTTTTCACTATTTCCTTGGCCTCCAAGTTTTGCAAACCAATGAAGGAATTTTTATTTTCCAATATAAGTATGCTTGTGACCTTCTTCATGTCTTTCACATTTACGATTGTAAAATAGCCCCTTCTCCCTTCTAATTTAGAGTCAATCTTGCTTCCACCTGTACTTCTCCCGAAGTTGATGCCAGCTTGTACTGTCAGTTTGTTGGTAGCCTCTTATACTTGAATCATACTCGTCCTAATATTTCCTTTGTTGTTGGTCTTATCACTCGGTATATGCAAACACCCCATGAAATCCATTGGAAAGAAACTAAAAGGATACTTCGTTATGTCCATGGTATAGTTTAGTTTGGGATATATTACAGTTCAGGGGGACTCTATTATTGGTTGGTTTCTCTGATTCAGATTGGGTCGATGACCCTGATGATCAGAATTCTACTACAGGTTATGTTTTCAGCCTTGGTTCAGGAACTGCCAATTGGGATTGTAAGAAACAATAGGCTATTGCACTTTCTTAAGAAGAAGCAGAGTACCGAGCAACAACAAATTCAATTCATGAAGCCTTATGGCTTCGACATATTGTTTCATAGTTTGGATTCCAGCAACAACATCCAACCATCCTTTAGTGCGCAAATATTAGTGCCATCAAGATCGTCAAAGACCCAATTCAACTTCAGCGAAACAAACACATCGAGCTACACATGCACTTCATTAGAAATATCATTCATGATCAAGTTATTGAAGTGCTCTTTTCCCTACAAAAGATTAAGTTGCAAACATTTTCACAAAGTCTCTTACAGAAGCGAAGTTTTC
>ML806142.1:132280-145873 GCA_009831015.1 Picea engelmannii
TTTCTAACTTTCTATTATGCACCAAATTTTATAATCATCGCATCTTGTGGCCTGCCATTCAAGGAAAAAAGGCGACAGGCGGTAGGAAAATATGTCACCGTCCTCTTTTATCACCCCGAAATCTATTCTTAACATTGTTCTAATACTATCTATATGCGTGTACATATAGATTGCAATTGTTTGAATTGTTTAAAGACTGAAAATAGTAACAACATAAAAACTTATAAAGTCATTTATAATTAACTATCCCATTACTCAAGTGGTCGTGGTGAGGTAACTCATTGAAAGTGGTCGTGGTGAGGTAACTCATTGAACTTCTCTATACAGGGTTATATATGTCTTCTTGGTCTTCTCGTCTACCTCAATTGGATTTCAAGGCCCTTCTGTTAAGTTTCTTTGACCTGCATTCTACTTCTTTTCTCTACCCCATTTTCCTTAGTGAAGGTGTAAAACTTGACTCCAAAGACATTTCTCTAGTGCTTTAAACTCTTGGATTTCAGGGACCTTCTCTTAAGTTTCTTTGACTTGCAATCTACTTATTTTCTCTACCCCATTTCCTTAGTCAAGGTGTAAAACTTGACTTTAAAGACATTTCTCTAATGCTTCAAACTCTTTGTTCAACATGATAATTATTTTATTCATTTGGTCCCTTTTGGGTTAAATTTGGGTTAAATTTGTTGTTGTGGGTTGCTCCTTTCTTCCATTACTTGGGAAAGAATTTATTTCACAACCTAATACATTTTAGTGTTTTTATACATTAAATTTATTGTTGTGGGGTGTTCTTTTCTTCCATTACTTAGGAGAGAATTTATTTCAATAACCCAATACATTTTAGTTTCTTTATACATTTTTGTGTCCATGGCTCTTAGAAATCTAGGGTCCTCTACCCATCCTATCAACTTTTCCTCAATTTGGCTCCTAGTCATGCCCTTTTTCCTCTGGTGCATGAGTTGTTCGATGATTTATAGCTCCTCCTTTGTCTCAAGCTTGAAGTGGGAGTTGTATAATTGCTCTGATTTACCTTATTCTCTTTGCACCCTTGTCACATGTTTTATTCTTTCGATTTGTGAGAGTGAACCAAAATTCAAGACCCTTTTACCTTTGGTGTCTTCCTCCATGGGATTCTTAGGAAGACTTCTTCTGGAATATCTAGGTACCTCTGGGATTAAAAAATAGATAGTCTAGCCCGACAGTCCCTTCATTTCAAGGTGACCCAAGATGAAACCGAGGGAAGAAGCAGAGGCAACACAAAAGGTAGAAAAAAATATGGCTCAACAAGGAAGGTGAGGTAGGTTTTTGGCACTTTTAAACTGAGAATGAACCTCGAACGAAAGAGGGAAATAAGTGACACAGGTCCTTCCCCTAGGCTTGGAGGTGAGCTTAAGCTCAAACATAGTGAAATAAGAGTAGGGAGCTCTTCCTCTTGAATAAAAAAACCCCCCTCTGGAGATTCAAACCCCAGATAATAAAATCTACAAAGCTACAAAATGAAGTACAAAGAAGTGAACGAACAACCTTTATAGGTGCTCTCATAGTATTTGACCCAAACTATTGTCTACGTGACCACGCTTCTCTAGAGATATCCTTTTCCATTACTCTTTCATTCTTCATATATGTTTATGAATCTATTGTGTGCCTCAAATTCCCTCCTAGGTACATGATTCCTTTCTTAAATCGAGGTGTTGTGTTTTCATCATGCCTTTGTGTGGCTGAGCAATGCATTAATTTCCACATTGAAATACTTTTGTTCCCTCCACTCGATGAATTCATAATGATGGTAATCCCCTCAGGACCTATTTTATGTAGGCTTGAGATCACCCCACAATTAATTTCCTTCAAGTCGACATATGAAGGCATTGATGGCCTATACTCACCCCTTGATATCACACAAAACCATATCATGACACTGGGTGTAAGATGACATCATCTCCCTCCATGTGGGGAGACATCGTCTTGTCCTCATAGACAACCCCATGTGGGAACAAGTTGTACTCCCTATTTATTTTGATGCAATCATAATTGAGTTGGTTGGACTTAAAAGATTCCCATTGTGCCCTGATTTTTTGAATGTCCATGTTCATATCTTCGCTCGCCGATATATTTGCTAATCCATTGGATTTTATGGAAACATGTAGGGTTCATACCTATATTATAATGAATGAAGGTGGAAACCTATAAGAGCTTGAATTCAGTCTCCAATTTGATGACACCTTGTCTAGGTAAGATCATCCTACTTTTTTTTAAGAGCTTGGATTACCACAACTGAATACCCACTTACAATGAGAATGTTGTAACCAATCCCCTAGGATATCTTCATCCCCTTCACTAAAATATCTAGTTCAACTACATTATTGGTGTTATTTCCTAGATGGACTACATAGATCAAGGAATTCTCATCCTTGAAGACCCATCCCACACCTATTGGTCCTAGGTTAGCTTTCATTTCCCCTTCAAAATACAACCTGTTGAATCCTCTTGAAGGAATTGTCCATACCTCAAGTGATTCCGTCATATTTCTAGGAGTTCATCTAACAGGTACAAGACAAAATTATTTGAGGTTCCATTCTGTGAAAATTATTTTCTCCATCCCTAGAAGGTCCATTGCCTCTTCTAACCAAGGGAAATAGATGATGTATTCCTAGATGTTTGTTTGAGTGCTATGCCATATATTTCCCATGATTATATATTGTTTACTAAATATTATTCGGTTTCATTGTTTCTAGACTACCCATAATAGGAATACTAGAAACACATTCCATACTTTTTGTACAATTGTATTGATGAATGGGGATTACCACCACTTCTCCAAGGTATGTAAAACGTTTCCCCTAATGTTGTCATATTGTCTAAAAAATAATACCCATCTATCTCACAATGTTGATACCTTGAGACATCCATTGAAGAGATGTTGACACATTTCTTCCTCTTGTATTGAAAGGAAGTAGTTATGCCCCCACTCAAACCCTCTTCTAATAAGCCTATCCCATATAAGGGTATTTTTCCAAGATAAAATTTGGAGGAAAGTAGATACTTTGGGACAAATCTTTGTATTCCATGTGTTATGGAAAATCCTCCTTGATATTGGGTGGTATGGTTAGATTCTATGCAGGAAGCCCGCCTGACATTAAAGTTGTCATCCCCATATGAGCCCCACCTTAATATGTTTGGACGCCTTTGGGTTACAATTGTTATTTTTCTTATACAATTCTCTCTAGTGTTATTCTTTCCTCGTCTTATAGAACTACAAGACATTATTTTCCCAACTTCCAACAATAGTATGAATTTGATCCTAGGTTGTTTGTATTCTAACAATAGTGATTGACCAAATTCCATCCCCGAGTTTGTAGCTTTATTATTTTCGAGGACAATAAATCCAAGGAGGAAAACTTAAGTTCTTGTTTCTCAACATCCTCGCAAAACAAAGCCAATGATCCCTCTCTCATTTCCTAGAAGCTATGATATTGGACTAGAAATTTATTGTTGTAGGAATTATTCTAGTTAATGGAGCTAGAGAAATGGTTGTCCATATGAATGAGATACCCTTTTATAACATTGTTGGCATATTCAATTCTTTGTACCTTTCTCTACGTGTTGTCTTTTTTTTTAACTCATCACCACTGTAATTTTCTACTAAATATTTGTTCATAATCAGAGGATATTTGATCCCTACACTTCCTCAATACTTGGCTAAACATACTTTGTCCCATGCTAATATATCCCATTTACACTCCTTTCTATGACCTTCACACAAGAAGTCACTTTGGATTGAGAAGATGGATTTAAAATTTTTAACTAGTGCTACTAGAACTAAGAACATGTAAAGAGAGAGGGGCAATGAAGGATATATTTGATTAATGTTATTTTGTAGAAAAGGTGAGGAACATAAAGGTTTAGTTGGTTATATTTATTTCAATATTAGAAAGGAGATCTTCCCATGAAATGTTCTTGAGTGCATTTTCCAGGAGGGGGTCCCCCAAGTACTTGGATGGAAGGTAGATTATTTGAAAGCGAAGCAATCTAAAGATGTTTCTTTGGAATAACAAGTACTTGGATGGAAGGGAGATTATTTGAAAGTGAAGGAATGTGGATATGTTTCTCTAGAATTTGAGGGGTGCGTTAAGGAAGATTTTATATTTTTATTAATTAATAAATTCCCTAGATGATTAAATCAAATTTATCAAGAATATATTTAATGGATTGGGCCTCTCTGAGAGAAGGACCCCAAGGAACATAGAATTGTACGCAAATTGCAAGTGTGAGAGGGGATTTGAGTTAGGATGCAACTTTATTCCTTTAATTCAATTCTCTTTAAGAGAATATTTCAAAATGTGACCCAAACCTTAAGCTACAAGGATGGAAAGGTAGGGAGAAAAGAGTTCCCCTTGACATATTCCTATGGATGGATTAAAAGTAGTAGATGGTGAACCATTGACTGTAATAGAGAAAAAGGAAGTGGAGATTATACTTCTCGCCCAAGTTATCCATTCCTTGGAGAATCCAAATGAAAATAACATTTTTTATAGAAACTACTAACTTAGTCAATCATATTCTTTCAACATGTCCAACTCCATTAACATTCTAGGGGATTTGGAGAATTTTAGAGAAATGATGGTTTCATTAGATAATGTGATTCCATCTAAGATACTCCTTTTCTCCACATACCCTCCTTTATATGGAGATAGTATTTTTTTCAATAAAGGTTTGATCCAGTTGACAATGATATTAGATACAGTTTTGTAGATAACATTACAAAGAGAAATTGGTTGAAACATGTCCGCGAAGTTGGGATTGTGTGACTTGGAGATTAGGGTTTGAAAATTCAAATTAAAAAATTGTAGGATATTACTTGATATTCAATAGTCTTCAACTAATTTATAGACTTCTTTTCCTATGATAGGCTAGTTAGCTTGGAAGAATTTGTTTGTGAATTCATCCAAGCCTAGGGATTTTCTGGTAGGAATGTCTTTGGTTGTGTTGGATACTTTGTCAAATGAGATGGGATGCATTATACCAAGATTATAATCTTGAGTGCTGAGAGAAGGGACATAGATTAGGATGGATTTGATGTATCCTTCAGTCTATAATGGTTAATCTGTGAGTACATTCCTAAAGTGTGTTTTCAACTACTTCTCTATATCTCCATGTTTTCCAAGCTCTTCTTTGGTCATTGATTGCAAATATATTATGCAATTCTAGTTTCTTCAATTTATCATTGAGTTATGGAAGAATAACATGTTCTTTCCCCCCTCCCATAACCATCATGTTAAAGAGTTTTTCTTCCAAATAATCTCCCCCTGTTTAGCCTTGATGTTAAGGTTCTTTTGGATTTGAAGCACCTCAACCTCTAATTCCTTAGATATACTTCCTGCAAGATTTTTTATTGAAGTGATTGCATATTTCTTTCCAATTGTTGTTGGGATTGAAATTTATTTCCAAATACTTATTTTATATTGGTTACATTTCTTGATGTTTTGTTCGATCTATTTTAACTTTTGTTGGAGCTAGTACATTTTGGAGCCTTGGATTTTCCTTAGCTTGCATCCACCAGAGCTATAAGTTGGTTATGAAATCAGGGTGATCTAGTTAGAACTTCTCAAATAGAAAAGACTTGTGTGTTGGGCCTAACATACTATCTCATGATAAATGTATGGGTCAATGGTTCGATCTTATTAAAGGGAATGCCTTCCGTAGAGAAATTAAACTGATACTCAAATAGGGATTTTGAAATGAGAAATCAATCTAACAGAACTATGATCTTATGGTTCCCATCTTTTTTGTTGTTCCAACCGTGGCACCCATTATGATCTGGATTTTATGAGCAGAATGAAATGAATACAGATTATTAACAGGTGCTTAACACAAAATAATAGAGACACATTAAAATTGATTTTCTATTCAATAACAAAATAAGATGAAATTGTAAAATGTAGCGGAAACAAGCTTGCTGGAATGGTGGCAGCTTATCTTTGAGAAGAGATGTGACGTCAACGCGCATTCTAAAGAAGAAGGTTACAATAAGGCTCTGAAGGCATTTTTACAATAAGAAGGAATTCCAAAAACCATAGACATCCAAAAAACTAACCTTAGGAGATGAAGCGCCAAAAGTCATGTGGGCCCCGTTTGGGTAAGTTAGTACATCAACTTCCCAGGGTCGTAACTTTTGCATATGATCTCCGTTTTAGGAGTGTGATAGCCCGTTGGAAAGGTATCATCGAGAAGATTCATTTTGGTGGATTAATTATGCCTATAACTATCATTGAGGAGATTGATCCCGAAAAACCTTCATTTAGGCCCTCAAAATGGCCCCGAAAGTTAAAACTGCTAAAAATAGTAAATTGCCAAAATTGTCAAAAACCTATTTTGAGCTAGTTGGAAAAGGTGGGTGGCCACCGATATCCATCTGGAATAATCCTCCCTCCTTAGGAAGAAATGGTCTCCATTGCATTAAGGTCCTTCATCAGATGAGGAAATTTCTGCTAAATTTGGGCCCGAGTGAGCCACTTGCCTTGGTGCAGGAGCTGCCCTGCTTTGATGACTCGATAAAGCTGAATCCTTTGTTGTCTAGTTACCTTGATATGTATGTCCACAATCTGATCATTGGATGTTTGTTGTAGGTATTCGGGGTTGAGCTCTGTTGGTGTCAGTTGTTCTGCTACTTCTGAGGTGTCCAATAATGGTGGGAAATAAGGGTGAAGGAGATCCACGTTGAACACTGGGTGCAGACCAAGGAAAGGAGGAATGTTGAGCTCAAAATAATTAACTCCCACGGCCTTGGTGATAGTGTACAGCCCATAACGGAGTGGGTGAAGCTTCCGATGGGGTCCTGTAAGGCGTTCTTTCTGCAAGTGCAACCAAAATTTTTCGCCCACCTGAAACTTATGCAACACCCAATGTTGATCATGGCATTGTTTGTACTTGTCATTGGACTTATGTAGGATATCCTGAACTTGTTGGCAGATGTGCTAGATCCGCTCAGTGAAATGGGTGGTTTTGTCATCTTCATTTGGAGTAGGAGATGAGTCGGTCGAGGTGACTGCAAGGGGAAGTGAAACATCTATGGGTCCCAATGGTTGGAATCCAAACCCCACTTGAAAGGGGTTGTGGCCAGTTGAGCTATGCACGACTTGGTTGTAGCTATGCTGGACATAGGGAAGGCTCTCATCCCATGTGCGAGGGTTCTTTGAATTATACATGAGAAGGATATGCACAATCATTCAATTTACAACCTTGGTTTGGCCATCTATCTAGGGGTGGAAGGTCATGGATTTGGTGAGCTTGGTGTCCAACAGTGACCAGAGGCTCGACCAGAATGTGCTGAGAAATCGACTATCCCGATCTGAGACAATGGTTTGTTGGATTCCAAAATGTACCCAGACTCGTTCAAAGAAGAGCTTGGCAGTGGCCTCTGTTGTGATGCTCTTCTTGTAGGCAACCAGAATCACCATCTTAGAAAAGCGATCAACAACCACAAAAACACAGTCATTTCCCCGCTTGGTGGACGGGAGGCCCGACATGTAGTCCATTGAGATGGATTCCCATGGCCTATCAGGAGTAGGAAGAGGGGTGTACATGCCCTGTTTCTTAGTGGTCGGTTTGGCAATAGCGCAGGCAGTGCATGACCTGATATACTTGTCGACCTCCTGTCAAAGTTTCGGACAATAGAAATGTTTATGTAGCATTGCCACTATCTTTTCAATGCCGAAGTGTCCTGCCACCCGATTGTAGTGGGATTCCTAGATCATCTTCGCTTTCTCATTTGATGGAACACAGATATGGCCCAGACAACACAACAACCCATCCTAAACATGGAAATTATCTACAACTGCGTTTGCACCCAACATTTGGTAGGTGGTGGCGAAGTCAGGGTCTGTCTCATAGAGTTGGGGCCATGTAGATGTCTCATGGCCACAAGAGTCTAGCACCATGGTGAGTGCCACGACTGGCGGTCTACTGAGGCAATCCSCRACACGATTGGTGCTTCCTGTTTTATACTTGATGTTGAGGTGGAATTGTTGCAAGTATGTGGACCACTTTTGATGGCGATCATTCTACAATTTTCCCTSTGTCTACATGAACTGCAGTGGCTTATGATCAGTGTGGATGACTGTCTCCTTCCCAAGAATGTAATGTCTCCACTGGMGGCATGCTTGCACAATGGAGTACATTTCTTTGTCGTAAGTARGGTACTTACGAATAGTATCTGACAATGTCTCACTATGACAGGCCATGGGGTGGTCGTGCTGAGTGAGAACGACGCCCACAACATAGTCTGAAGCATCTGTCTCGATCTCAAAAGGATGTTGCAGGTCTGGTAGTGAATGTACTGGGGCTGAGCATAAGCGCTGCTTCAAATCATCAAACGCTTCTTATTGGGACCGACCCCACACAAATTTTTCCTTACCACCACCCCTGTTTATTTGGATGAGGGCCCATGCAATATGGGAGAAACCCAACACAAACCTACAGTAGAAATTGGCAAGGCCCAAGAAGCTCCAAAGCTCAGTGAGTGTTGTTGGGGTTGGCCAGTCATGGATGACTTGGATCTTGGCTAGATCCACATGTACGCCATGCTGATCAATGATGTATCCTAGGTAATGGACCCTGTCCATGCCGAAGGAGCATTTTTCCAAGTTGGTGTATAGCTTGCGTTGCCGCAGGGTGTGCAGAACCTGTTGAATATGCTGCAAGTGTTTGGCCCAAGTCTTGCTGTAAATTATAATGTCATCCAGATACATCACTACAAAATTATTGGTGAATGGTCGCAGGATATCATCCATCATCCTCATGAAAGTGGCTGGAGCATTTGTCAAACCAAAGGGCATGACCAACCATTCAAAAAGGCCTTCCTTTGACTTGAAGGTAGTCTTCCATACATATGTCTGTTCTATCGGGACCTGGTGGTAGCCAGACTTCAGATCAATCTTACTGAAGTATTTTTCCCCCGTGAGTTGTTCAAGGAGGTCATCGATTCGGGGAATCAAGTACTGGTTTCTGACTGTGATTTTATTCAGAGCCCAGTAATCAATACAGAGTCACCAGGTTCCATCTTTCTTCTGTACCAGTACGATTGGGCTCCCGTAAGGTGATGAGTTGGGGCGGATGTGCCCCTTGTGGAGAAGTTTTTGGATATATCACTTGATCTCCTCATTCTCTAACAAAGAGCTATGATAGACTGGCCCATTGGGTAGTGGTGCGCCAGGGGTCAGATCGATGGGGTGCTTGACCTGGTAGTGCAGAGGTACCCCTGTAGGTGAGGAGAAGATATCCGAGTATCCTTCCACAACCTTATCTACTTGCTTCTATTGTGTGGAGAGGTCGACTGCAGAGACCCTCGATGTGGTTGTAATCTTTCACTTATTCTGAGAGAGAATGACGAAGAAGAAAAAATTCCCCTTCTAAGAGATGACCTTCCTGCATTTCTTAGCAGAGATCAAGGAAATATCACTAGGTGGGACTGCCTCGGGTATCCTGTACAATTTCCTATTCAAAGTAATAATAACACTATGAGGCCTAGACTCATATATAGCATGAAATTTCCATAAATAAGATTGGCCCAAAAGAACATCACAAACTTCAAGAGGAGAAACATCACACAATACCTCATCTTTGAAGTGCTTGATGTTGTACGACAGTCGACATTATTGGCTGACGCGGAGATCGCTTCCTTGGCGGAGACATCCAATGGTGTACGGTTATGGGTGCAACATTGTTGGCGGGGCCAACCACTTGACGACCTCTGCTGATATGAGGTTCTTCTTGATACCGCTATCAACGATGAAGTGCAGCGGGGTTCCTTTTACCCACATCTATGAATGGAAGAGGAGCTCTCCTTCTTCTGGCTCGTCTGGTTCACCAGGCTAGAGCTTGGTGGAAGAAACTGTGGCACTGGGTTCCGCGTCAATGATCTCTCTTCCATTTTCTAGTTATGGCTCAGAGTCATAATATGAATCTGATTTAGAGGCTTTCACTTCAGCCATCAACGACTAATTTGAGCGACAGTCAACAATGTTATGCCAAGGGCTCTTATGGAAGTCGCACCACTTCCCAGTATCTTTCTTTGTCTTTCCGGTGTACTTCTTTGCTTGCGGCTTGGATTGGTTGTCCTGATACTGTCCATCTTTTCTCTGTCCTTGGTTCGGTGGGTTGGGGCCGCCCTTTCCTGGATTTTGTTGTGAGGGGTTCCCCGACCCAAATTGTCGCGTCTTTTGTTTGAGCTTCTGCTCGATTTTGACGGCATATCGGTAGGCCACGCCCAAGGATGAGATGTCCAGAAATTCCATTTTGGTCTAGATGTATCTATGCAAAGCACCACGATACTTGAGCACCATATGTCGCTCCGAATATTTGATACCCAACTTGGTGTGCAAGGTATGGAAGATATTTGTGAAATCTGGCACTGCTTGGTCTCTTTCTTGCTGCAGTGTGGTCCATTTGGTAAACAGGTCATCATAAATTCTGACAGGGTAGTATTGTTCCTTAATATCATCCATGAAGGATTCCCAGGTGGCCGTGACTGAAAATAATGACGTTTCCTCTCTTTCCTTTTGCTCACAGAAAGTTTCCCACCAATATTTGACATGGGGAACGACTTTGAGGAGTGCACAAGTAATCTTTTCTTTATTCGAAAAGTTATGGATAGAAAAATACCCTTATAGTACATTCAACCACTTGTCTACAACATCTGCGTCTATTTGACCTTGAAATATAGGAATATCGAATTTTATTTGTACCTTGAAGGGGGCGACACCTCCGTTCGAAGATGATGCGTCGCCTATTGGTAGCCGCCGAAGGATTTGCGCAAAGCTATCCATCATCTCGTTCCTCTGTTGCGTGAGGGCTTCCTCAATCAACAGTTTGAAAGGAAATCATGTCCCATCATATTTATTTTCTCCTACCATGGAAGGTCACTTGGGCATGTGAGAGCTTCTTTCCTCAAGAGAAACAAGCTCGAGACCCAACTCTTTGTACTCCGACCTCATTGGGGACATGCATTAAGACGACAAGGAGCAGACCACTCTTATACCACTGATATGGATTTTATGTGAAGAACAAAATGAATACAAATTATTAATAGGTGCTTAACAAAAAATAACATAGATACAGTAAAAATGGTTTTCTATTCAATAACAAAATAAGTTGAAACTGTAAAATGCAGCGGAAACAAGCTTGTTGGAATGGTGGCGGCTTATCTCTGAGAAGAGATGTGACGGCAGTGTGCATTCGCAAGAAGAAGGTTACAATGAGGCTATAAATTCATTTTTACAATAAGAAAGAATGCCCAAAACCCTAGACATCCAAAAACCTAACCCTAGGAGATGAAGCGCCAAAAGTCATGTGGGCCCCGTTTGGGTAAGTTAGTATATCAACTTCTCGGGGTCGTAACTTTTTCATACGATCTCCGTTTTAGGCATGTGATAGCCTGTTGGAAAGGTATCATCGAGAAGATTCTTTTTGGGGGATAAATCAAGCCTTTGTCTATAATTGAGGAGCTCGATCCCAAAAAAACTTCATTTAGGCCCTCAAAATTGCCCCGGAAGTTAAAACTGCTAAAAATAGTAAATTGCCAAAATTGTCAGAAAACTGTTTTCAGCCAGTTGGAAAAGGTGGGTGGCCACCGATATCCATCTGGATCACATTACTAATGTGGATGTTCACCATCCTTGAGGTTTCAATAATGTCTTTGAACCTTATATTCTTTGAATCCAATCATCTCTAGCACCCTCATTTCTCCTACAAAGAGACTATCAAGTTAAAATATTCATCCAATATGCACGACTACCCCTCATATAGGTTCCTAAGATTATGTAGGGAGTCCAAAAAGGGGGATTTGAGCACAAAAATCGATGGGACATAAGCATTCATTATGAACCCCTTCTCACGGATTTTCCTAAATTTGTATCAATTAGAGATGTAATTGTCTATGTGTTTATAGTATTCAATGGTGAATTTCCCTAGGTCCCATAACATGACTATCCCCCATGGAAATCCATTGGTTTCGACCACTAACACCACGTTGTTCTTCCAACATTTATTGGCTATAGTGTTCATATTATTCCTAGTACATTTAGTATCCTTAGAAAACATTTCTTGCTAGGAGCATTAAGACCCCTGATGTTCCATGATAGTCCTATGGCATGACCAGATTCCACTAAAAAGGAACCGTCTTCCTCCATTTTATTCTTTAATGTTTTGTTCCCTACTTTTCTTTTGCATTCATTTTCTTATGTGTTTTAAAAAAGTTGTTGTGTATTCCCAAGCCTCCCTAAGGGTTGTGTCCATGTGATTTTATGGTATATTTTTTTGAGCATTTGATACGATCTTTTTGTAATTTCTATAACTGGGAAATCTACAGGTTGGAAAGATATTGTTCTCCATGAATTTCAATTAGGGAAGTGTTATCACCTATTATGTTCTGCTAATTCTCATCTCTCATCTCTTAGTTTCTACATTTCAAATTTTTTGTATAAGCTATAAATCCTAATCATTAGTTTGATTAAGGGCTCAAAATATTATTAGGGGGCCAAATTAATATTACGATGAGAGAAATGAGGGATAATTAGCCTTCTAAAAGGGGGATAGAGGAAATTATACACATGTTTGTATGATTGTTTGGTGAGATCATTAGTTTTAAATATTTTTATTTGAGCTATATGTCATATCATGATTACCCAATTTAGTAAGCTATTGATTCAAGTCAAATCCATCCAAGAATGTAAAAGGAAAAATCTTGCTGAGTGCTATAGGAACTTCCACATGTCCCTAATTGTGATCATTTCAAGCACCATTGGGAGAATCAAAAGTCATGGATTTTCCTACAAGGATGAATGAATATTCAAAACAGTTAGAAAGTACCCAATCAATAGTTACAACATGTGAAGGTGGGGTATTTTCACCTATACATGTTTGTTGTCCAAGATGTCATGTAGATGAGGTTTTTTCAAATCAATTCTTTTAAAATTAGGTGCATTATCCGTTACTACTCCAGATGTTCAATTTTAATTTTTTGCAGCAAAGAGTCTATCTTTATGGTCGTGACAGTCAAGATGGGTAAAGGTGGACATGTGAACAAAAAAGAGCCTGAAGGGTCTGAGATCATGGAGTCTTATGAAGACAATAGATACATTTTCGATCGACCAGGTTGGTATTTGTTCTATACCAAACTGGACGATCACCACTATGCTGCAGCCAGGTCATTTGTTGAAATATTTAATGGACAGTAGGCCTGAATTGCAAACCTGGCTATGCAAGTTACATAAGAATCCATAGCAACATCTTGTAACCTCCCTACTAATGACAAGAAGTGGTTTAAAAATAATTTGATTATAGGAGGGGACGTTAATCAGTTATTGAAACGTGAAAACATACACCCTAATTGGTCCAATGGTATTCCTAGAGATTGGATTATAAATGAGTGGATGGAAGACTTTCTTATGCTCAAGAGATTCATGACATGTGAAGGGCGTTATTCTACTGTGTTTTTATTCCATCTCTAATTTCTTCTTCATCTGGGAGGAATTAAAAGAATGAACCTACCTTATTTCTTCTTGAGAGATATAAATAATATGGCTATGAAGGTTCAAGAAAACCCTAAGA
>ML806142.1:166845-183376 GCA_009831015.1 Picea engelmannii
CAGAGGGGGTACCCCCCCTCTGCACTCCCCCGCGTGGAAGAGTGTACATACTTCTGGGGTGTAAATACTTCATGGGGTATAAACACGGCTGAAAGAAAGGACCTCTGAATTAGGAAGATAATCATGCTCCACAACCAACACTTATCAAAGCTGAGTTGGGAAAACTATAGAGTACTTGGGATCAATTCTTGATCTAGTCTAGGTTTTAGAAGGAAGTAAATCCTCATGCTTCATAGTCGCATGATAAAGTTGGCGATCCTAATCAAGAAGCTCCACCTAGCGCCAGTCAACCAGCCATTTCAAAGAAGGGTAAAAGAGAAACTTTCTTAAAGACTTTAGAAGAAGAAGTGGAGGCTACTCCAACTAGCGTGCAATAAGATGAAGGGTCTTCTCATATCCTAGGTGGAGGTAAGCATCCTTTTCCATATGCCCAAAAGACTTATTCTAGAAGGACCCAAATATTGGTAAAACCTAGGGTATTGAAGGAAGATAAAAAACTTGAGACAACAAAGGAATTTGTAGATCCTATGTAGCGTAAAGATCATTTCCCAGAGATCATCCTACCTAAATATCATTTGAAGACGATGCTTCTAAATATATAATTTTGGTAAGAAAAAGAAGCACATGACCTCAAAATAAATTCAGGTTGAAATACAAAGCAATGTATGATCCTTCCATTAAAGTGAAGGTCATCATTATCGATGAGGAATATGAAAAACCTATGGAAAATACATCTACAAGTAAGAAAATCCTTGTAACTAAGATTGAGAGGAATAAATTTAAGAAGGGAGGTATGAGAGTAAATAAAAAGACTCCTACAGGAAAAGGCATATTTTCTGCCAGAAAATAGGTTAAGAAGAATATGAAAGGTCCAAACCCTAAGATCGGATTTGAAGGGGATAAGCCTAAGAGAATGCAAAATCGATATCAATCCAAGAGACCGGAAATAATAGTTTGGACTTGTTGGCAGAAGCAACTACATTAGTCTTTCATAAAGATCTTTCAGTTTGAGAATTCCACCTCCAATGCAAATCCTAAATTGTGATTGAAGACAATTGATAAAGGGAGTAACCTTTTTTTTCTCTTATATATAAGGTATCATTCCTCTTTTTTTTATCATCTTTAACCTAGGCGAGGAAAAGAGTTGAAAACGTGCAAAACCAGTTTTTCTATGTCACTACCGGAGGTTCCCACAGTCACATACACAGGAAAACAAGGGCGCTACAGGAACACCTATGGCAGTCGATTTTGCTGCAAATATGACAAAGTTTCATATTTTTGTAATGGAAGGGAGTAAACTATGTAATCTCTTTATGGATCATATTATGGAGTTATATACCCTTTTTGTGGATCTAAAAATCTATATTGGGATACGATGACTATACAGATCTGTTATCATGGATGAATTGTCAAAGGATGGATTCGAGTGGATCATTGAAGATCGAGTATATATTGGAAGGATAAAGAGGAAGTTGTAGTGTAATCATCCAGATGGAAAGAAATTCAACCAAAGAGCTTTTTATGCAAGGTTGTTGCCTTAATTCTAGGATCTATTTTTTAAACTGTTTATTATTTTGTATATCAACAATTAGAGGCATAAATTATCCCCGAGCATTTGTAAGGATTAGTTTTGAGGTGTCCCTAACTATCATGTTGACCATTAATGCATGTAAATGAAAAACACTATATATTAGACGAAACAGAGAAAAAATAGGTTGGATCCCTGGTTTTGTCTTAAAGGTTATAATTATAAGACTATTTTGATCCATTGTACCTATGTAAAGATTTTAGTTTTTAATAAAGTCGAAGGTTGGTGTGTATATCTTATCTTTTTTTTATCACTTATATTTCCTCATCTTGAACATATCATTACTATTATATGCTCCTATGATTGTATGTATGTGTTGAAAAGGTTTATTTATTTGTCATAGTGCAATCTTTGCCACATGTGTGTTTGAGTCTTTTAAATATGGTTTTTTTGAGTGTAGGTTTATTCTTCTACTGATCAAAGTATATTAAAGAACAAATACTCTTTGATGATTGTCAGTTTTGTTCCATTCAATTATCCCTAATCATATCAAATACTCTTTTACTCCAACTGAGATTTTGTTTACCTGAGCTGCTGCACATAGGTGATTCAAAAATGATCCATAGAAGTCTAAAGAGAACTCATAATTCGCAGAAGCACCTCAAGAAGCTTAGAATGGCCTCAGCAGACAGACAAATGGAAAAAAATTCAAAATTTTCAAAACTCAGTGAAATTGGCATCATCATGAAGAGCGCATCCCAGTCTTTCCAATGACGTAAACGACTCTTCAAATGGAGTTATAGATCAAAATATATTCATGGTCAAAGTTTTGGTCAACCTAGCCTAGTCAGCAGGGATGAGTCAGCATCCATACTATGGATGTCAACATTAGTACAGATAACATCACCATATGTATAGGGTACGTGGCACACAAAGAGGGTGACACATGTCATGATGACGTTAGCATGACGTCTTCATGATGACATGGAAGCACTAGAGGCTGCCACGTGTCACTCATTTATGACATTTTCCAGTCAGTTTGTGGACCAATGGAAAAGTGCCATGTGGAAATCCATATAGCCACGTGGAAATCCATACATCCACCTGGAAGGTGACGTGGAAATATGATGCGACAAGGATGATGTGGTATGACCATGCAATGTGGTGACGTGGGCCAGTGAAAGGTCTCCATGTGGCCCAGTCATGGGTTTCCACGTGGCAGTGGGAAAATGCACAGTGACTTCCAGCAACCGAACATTTAAAAAAAAATGGCAGGTTTGGTTGGCGCCAATCCCTAATCTTCCAAATTAAATGTACACACCGCCATATCTAGTTGGTTAAAATAATACACTACCAAAGTTATCACTATTGCCAGAGTTAGCGGAGAAGGTTCCATGGTTCAAACAATACACAGCCAAAGTTATCACCATTGCCAAAGTTAGCGGAGGAGGTTCAATAGTTTCAAAACTAACAATCCAAAGGGAGGAGGCCCATCATTTTGACCTCGAGACCTCTCCCCAATACAAGTGCCCAAATATACCTCCGCCAGTCGTTTGACCAAACGACCCTATTGTTTATACAACCTACATTTTTAATTTAAATTTTGATTTCTGCCAATGCACGGGGGGAAGGTGTAGGGCGCGACGATACAACTGGGAACATTTTTCGAGGAAGAGTTTTGTAAATTTATTGCAGGTTGCAGGCACAAAAATTGAGACAAAATTTAGCTAGGGGCTCAAAGTGCCAGACTCAGATCGATGCGTGGAGACAATTATTTTTGGGTAATTCAACACCACGAATTCAGTGGTGCTATTTGTTTTCTAATATGAGCAAATGTTTTGTAGCTTAAGTCGAGAATGAGGTATACTTATGTATTTTGCCAAATACTTTTGCTGAGTTAACATAAAGAAAAACATAATGTCACCAAGAAGTGTAGGGTTATATTTTCTATTGCTTCAAAGTTGATTGATGAAGTGGATTTGGATGTTGGATCACTTGATATATGTGGCATAGTGCTAGGGAGTCCTTATCTTTATGATAGAAAAATAGTCTTCTTTCATCATGAAAATAAATATCACCTTACTAAAGGGGGAATGGAATATATTGTTAGAGCCCACAACATGAAGGTAAACACAACACTTGTTAGTGCAGGAAAAATGAAGAGACTCATAAACACTAATAAGATATATGTACTCATGGTCGTAAGGTAAAAGGATGTCTGAACATATGACTCCTTCCAAGGATGTGATCCTTCTCATAAGAAAGAATTAATTGATATTGTTTCTAAGTATGATGACATCTTTCAGGAACCACACAGATTACCTCCTAAGAGGAAAATACAACATGAAATACATCTTCAACAAGATTCTCGTCTTCCTAATGTGGGAATGTACATGATGTCGGTTGTAGAGATGACAAAAATAAAAAAGAAGGCACAAGGCTTATTGGATCAAGGGGTCATCAGGCCTAGTTCATCTCCTTGTGGTTATCTGATAGTGATGGTGCCAAAGAAGGATGGAACATGGTGAATGTGTGTCAATTATCGAGACTTAAATAAAATCACGGTGAAAAATCGATACCCTCTTCCTCGTATAGATGATTTACTTGATCAATTAAAGAATGATGTTTATTTTACTAAGTTGGATTTGCGCAGTGGATACCATCAGATCAGGGTTGCAGAACAAGATGCATGGAAAACTTCCTTTAAAACTAAACATAGATTGTTTCAGTGGTTAGTTATGTCATTTGGGCTTTGTAATGCTCCGACAACCTTCATGTGTGTGATGAATGATGTATTTGGGGCATTTCTAGATGATTTTGTAATTGTATATTTAGAGGACATTATTATATTCAATAGGACTTGCGATGAACATGTAAGGCATGTAAAGAAAGTATTGGATACTTTGCAAAGGTAAAAAATTTATGTAAAATTTTCCAAATGTGAATTTGGCAAGACTGCACTAATGTACTTAGTTCATATTGTAGGAGGAGGACAATTGAAAATTGATCCTTCCAAGAATGATGTAATTGTAAATTGTCCTGAGCCCACAAATATAACCTAAATACAGAGCTTCTTGGGTGCAGTTCAGTATTGGAGGAGATTCATAGAAAATTTCTCTTTCATTGCAACCCCTTTGCATGCTTTAACAAATGTGAAGAATGATTTTTAGTGGGGAGGAAATAAAAAAAACTCCTTCGACACATTCAAGGAAAAGATAAGTACCACACCAGTATTAGCACTTTCGAATCTTCATCATCCTTTCTATATCGAGACAGATGCCAGCAGATACGCCATGGGTGCAATATTGATGCAATATCATAAGCCTATTTGTTACCACTCTGAAACTTTTAACCAAGTTGTTGTTAACTATCATACATATGATAAAGAGTTGTATTCATTAGTTCAAAGTGTAAATAAGTGGAAGCACTACTTGTTATGGAAGGAAACAATCATACATACATATCATCATCCCTTACAGTATCTCCAAGCACAAACCAAGCTGCAACAATCTCGACATTAAGGGTGGATGTGTTTTCTTCAACAATTTCACTTGGTAATTAAATATAAAAAGGGTACAAGTAACAAGGTATTTGATATGATTTCTAGACCTCCTATTGTTGCTTCTATTATTTTGAAGAATTTTTCTTTATCACGTGATAGCTATGTGGAACAATATGTTGTTGATGAATATTTTAAAGATGTATTTAAAAATCTAACCCATGGTGCACAGGTAGAGAACTATTGTCTGCAGGGAAAACTACTCTACCATCTTGGAAAACTATGTATTCATACAAGTGAATGAGTCCATGTAATATAAGAAGCTCACACTTCTCTTGTGTCTGAGCATTTTGGGGTGGAAAAAACTATGGCTCATCTGCAAAGGTTTTGTTACTGACCTCAGATGAAAGCAATTGTAACTAAATATGTAAAGGGGTGTGTGATGTGTTCTACTTTTAAGCCCACTAATATAAAATTGGGGCTATACTCACCAATTCTTGTTCCATCCCATGAATGGGAGAGTATCTCCATGGATTTTGTAGGGGGTTTATCAATGTTGAAAAGGGGTCATGAATATTTGTATGTAGTAGTGGATAGGTTTATCAAAATGTGTATTTTGATGCCATGTAAAAAGAAGATCACTGTTGAGAAAATTACTAATATCTTCTTTCAGTATGTTTGGGTTCACTTTGGATTACCCACATCCATCATCTCAGATAGAGATATTCGTTTCCTTGGAGATTTTTGGACAAAATTGTGGAGAATGATGGACACCAAGTTGAAGAGGATCATTGTTTTCCATCCACATACCGATGGACAGACAAAGGTTGTTAACCGAACAATGATACATTTTCTTCGAGGCTACTGCAACAAACATCCCAAGTTGTGGGATGAACAGATACCCTATGTACACCATTCTTACAATCAAGCCTTACATTCCTCCACTCAATGTTCTCCATTCGAGACATGTTTGGTTATTTTCCTATGGTCCCTTTGGACTTGATGTATGGGAAAGATGTCGATTCCAGTCAAGAAAGAAATGAAGACAGGGCCCACAAGTTCATTCAAAGGATCCAACAAGTACACCAAGCAGTCAATGAACAGTTGGAGAAGAGTCAAGCAAAATATAAAGCTCAACATGAAAAACACAAGGTTGATCATTAGTTCCAAGTTGGAGACTAGGTATGGCTTCACATGAACAAGGAGTGGTTGAAGGGTGAAGGAAAGAAACTCAAGCCTATCTGATATGGACCCTTCACTATTTTGGAGAGAAGCGGAACCAATGTTTTTAGTTTATATATTCCACCTTATATGCAGATCTACTCAGTTGTAAATGTGGAAAAATTGAAACTCTTTGAGCCTCCCATGATCATGGATCAAGGTGAGGAATTTTCAATACC
Source organism: Picea engelmannii (assembly GCA_009831015.1). Taxonomy (NCBI): domain Eukaryota; kingdom Viridiplantae; phylum Streptophyta; class Pinopsida; order Pinales; family Pinaceae; genus Picea; species Picea engelmannii. The sequence goes on from ML806142.1 coordinate 173,273, forward strand.
TTTAGTTGATGAGTTTTCTCCCGAGTACTTAAACGAGTTGAAATAAGATATCATCCTGGACACAAGGATGAGGAATTCACACAGGGGTGATGTTGATTATCTTCGAGTGGGATTAAAGGGCACACATCCAAGAAATCCAAAGTGGATTAAAAATGACAAGGTGAGTGGACTCTTCCTTCACTTATCTGTTGATTTATGAAAGCTTTTGGTGGTCCAAAAATCTCTTAGTGGGAAGGCGTGATCCAGAAAGGATCCAAAGAAGTCTAAGGATAACTCAGAATTCACAGAAGCGCCTAAGGAAGCTCAGAATGGACTCAACAGACAGAGAAAGAGAAAATAATTACATGTTTTCAAAACTTTGTGAAATTAGCATCATCACAAAGAGAATGTAGAAAGATTTCCAATGACGCAAATGACTCATCAAACGAAGTTATAGATCAAAATATATTCACGGTCAAAGTTTTGGTCAACCTAGCCTAGTCAAAAGGGATGAGTCAACATCCATACTATTGACGTGAGCATCAGTACAAATGATGTCGTCATTCGTATAGGGTATGTGGCACATGCAGAGGGTGACACGTGTCATGATGATGTCAGCATGATGTTAACATGATGACGTGTCAGCAACAAAGGCTGCCATGTGTCACTCATTTTTGTCATTTTCCGGTCTGCCTGTGGATGAATGGAAAAGCACCACATTACAATCCGTACAGCCACCTAGTAGGTGACATGGCAAGCTGATGCGATAGGGAAGAGGTGGCATGACCGTGCAGTGTGGTGGCATGGGCCAATGAAAGGCCACCACATGGCCTAGTCATGGGTTGCCACATGGCAGTGGGAAAATGCACGGTGATGTCGAACAACCAAACATTTAAAAAAAAATGGTGGGGTTGGCTGGCGCCAACCCCCAATTTTCCAAATTAAACGTACACACTACCATATCTGGTTGGTTAAAAAAACACACTGCCAAAGTTCTCACCGTTTCCATAGCTAGCGGAGAAGGTTCCACTATTCAAACAATACACCGCCAAAATTATCACCATTGCCAAAGTTAGTGAAGGAGGTTGCATGGCTTCAAAACTAACAAGCCAAAGGGGGGAGGCACACAGGTTTGACCCCGGAACCTCTCCCCAATACAAGTTCCCAAATATACCTTCACTAGCCATTGGACCAAACGATGCTATTGTTTATACCGCCCGCCTTTTTTATTTAGATTTTGATTTCTGCCAGTGCACAGGGGAAAAGAGCAGGGCACGATAGTACGACCTGACACATTTATCGAGGTAGATTTTTTTCAATTTATTACAGGTTGCAGGCACGAAAACATAAACAAAATTTCTCTAGGGACAGAAAGTGTCAGATTCATATCGAGGCATGGAAACAATCAATTTTTGGTAATTCGACACGACAAATTCAGTGGTGTTTGTTTTTTGATCTGATAAAAGCTTATGTAGCTTAACACCAGAATGAGGTATACTTATGTATTTTTCTAAATTCTTTTGTTGAGTTGATAAAAAGGCCTACCCATTTGAGAGCAGGACCTAGAGACTTAATCCACTAGGGATGAATTCCGTTATCAAGTTTTTTTTGTTTAGATCTGATGCTTATGTCTCTTTATCATTGAAATTTCCTTCTTTATGGTGCATTTCAGTTTATACTCATTTAATACAATTCTTTAATAAGTCACATTGATGAAAAGATCTTAGATCAATAGGGAAGAGGTTTTAATAGCTCACTCATCAAGTTACATTGCGATCAAGAGTGTGATGCTCCCTTCTCTCTAAAACTAATTTCTTTAAACATTTTGAAACAAGGTGTGCTAGGATTATCTCAACAACATTCTTGAGTTTACTTCTAGTGCTACCAAGAAGGAATGTCTAATTCCACCAGTTATTCATCCATGCCTTCTAGTTTCCCATGTTCTTCAAAGTCTCGGGGGCATCCCTCCCTCTAGTTCCATATCTTGATCTTCTTCTTCATCTTCCATGTTGCTAGGATTATAGTAACCTTTCTTATTCTCTTCCATTTTTTATCCTACACTTTATCTCATTGGTACTTTCCATCATTTCTTATCCCCTATTGAATAATTATATTAGTAGGTCTCCTCCCCTTTCTCATAATGAGCATGGAAACTGTTGTTATTGGAAAAAGGGCCCAGGGTCAGATTAGCATTATTTTGTCAAGATTTTATTTTTATTAGAACATTCATGAAACTCTCATGATCTATGGTGTCCTTGATTTTATTAGTAATTTTGGATGAGGTTTGAACACATTTTGAATATTCAAAATATATGCATATTAAATCAGGAAGACATCTCGATACATTGATATAAATGTAGATATAGGTGTAAGAGGTGCAAAACCCCAAATTTGTAAACCCATATATATTAACAAGGGACCCTAGTCTCTTTGCTATTCCTTCCATCATTTCCTTCTCCCATAATTCTTGAGGCATCATCTTTACTAGCCTATTGCTTCCTTGCCTCACCCATTTGTGATAAGGTGTTGTTAGAATTTACTTGCCTTCATTAGTCTAATGCTTCCTTGCTATGCCTATTTCTTGTAAGGTGTTGTTAGAAGTTGATTCTCCGTCTTCAGTGAGGACATCCAATAAGTCCCAACAATATAAAAAATTTAGGTGGTCATAGACTTGACCACTATACCTCTTAGATTATAAACATAACACTCATCAACTTGAACTAACCCACTGAACTAAAATTTTAATACAAGTATCATCTATAAATTTTAATTTGATTTTTGAATGGTTGTCTGATAGAGATCCAAAATTTACCTCAAATTTTTGGAAAGGATTATTTAATGAGTTTAGAACAAATTTCAATTTTAGTACAACCTATCATCCAAAATCAAATGGACAAACAGAGAGGGTGAATCAAGTGATTGAAGATATGTTGAGGATGTATATGATGGATAAACCATCAAAATGGGAAGACTACCTACAGTTGGTAGAGTTTTCTTATAACAATGGGTACCAATCATCTCTAAAGATGAGTCCATTTGAGGAACTTTATGGCAGAGAGTGGAACACACCAGTAAGTTGGGATAACCCAGCAGACAGAGCAGTGGTTGGGCTAGATTTTCTTAGATAAATGGAGGAGCAAATGATAAAAATAAATCAAAATTTAAAGGTTTCCCAAGACAGGCAGAAAAGTTATGTTGATAAGGGAAGAACTCACAATAAATTTAAAGTGGGTGATCATGTATTCTAGAAAGTGAAAGCCAACAGAAGTTCCTCGAAGTTGGAAAATTTTTCAAAGTTGGTAGCTCGCTATTGTGGGCCATTTGAAATCCTAGAGAGGATTGGTCCAGTGGCTTATATGATTGCATTGCCTGCATCTATGTCTGTTCATAATGTATTCCATGTATCATTGCTCAAGAAATATATACATGATGCTAATCATGTTATTGATTGGAATGGGATCCAGGTGGAGCAAGAGGGCACTTTCCAAGTGCATCTGGTGCGCATGCTGGACCGAAAAATCAAACAGCTCCAGAATCGAGCCATAGAGCTTGTAAAAGTCCAATGGACCTTGTGCGGTCCCGAGGACGCTACTTGGGAGCATGAGGATGCAATGTGGGCAGAATACCCAGATCTTTTTGAGGATTTTTGAAATTTTGTTGTATATGGGTACATTATGCACAAAGGACAATGCATAAATAAGGGGAGGAGATTGTAATATCATTAGGCCGAACCCAATTGTAATGTAAATGAAAATGTACTTAAGCTGGTGAGTTGTTTGATATCATTTTTTGTATACACATTTCATGCCATAGTGCATGCATGTACTGTGCAGTAAAATGAGGAAGTCTGCACATTCCTAGATACCATGTGCAACAACTTGAGTGTGCGTGATTTTGAGGCCATGGAGCCTTTTGTGTATATGCTACGTTTTATAGGCTGGGGAGCCAGTTATTATAAGCTAGGATGCTTATGTTTTGATTAGGCTGGACAACCTAGATGTTAAAGGCCAGTGTGTGTATTTTTGTATATGTCTTGTAATTAATATAAAATACATCGTTGTGCGTAGACCGACCACGATAAAAGAGTATGGGGGACTAAAATCCACTGGTTAGGGAAAGGGAGGAGCCTAAAAGTTAGGGAAAAGGGCTAAGCTAGGGAGCTTAAGCCAAAAACAAAATATTATATTAATATTTCTGAAATCATAAAGTATGGATAATTATTTTATCCTAAGTTCTAAAGTTGGGGACAAGTGGGCCAAAGTAGCTCCCAACATGACAAGTGTCAAGTTGGGGACATGCATACATATCGTGGGGACTTAGTTTATTTTAAGATCTTTTATATCATTCTATCCATCATTCCTTCCATCATTCAGTCATCCAGTCAATCATCCATGAGCATGCACACACCCATTGAGCTATCATTCATATCTTCATCATTGTACCTAAACCTGTATCCATAGACATTTTGTGTTGGTGTATCTGGTTAGCTTCGGAGATGGACTGAAGAAGTGGGTTATCATGCCTGTGGGATATTGAAGAGGCGGGTGGTGGCCCGTGAGCAATTCTCTAGGTGAGAGAATTGATAGGAATTGATTTCTTGAAGGTGTTAAATTGCAGCTACAGTGCTCTAAGACTTCTTGTCTGGCTTGTTGTTGAAGCTCAGAAAGGAAGTGGGGCAACTGAAGGATTGTTGAGCAGAGAAGGGGCACACTTCCTGGGTGGCACAGGCATGTGGGTAATGAGGGATTGTGCATTTACATATGTATTTGGTTGTGAATCCGTGCATTTACATATGTATTTGGTTGTTTACGTTTTATATATATACATTTCCGCAATAGTTCTGTATGTATATATTTTAATTACATGCAGTTCAGAAAATTTATGTGACATTGTTCATTGGAGAGAACATAAAAGTTCTCTGATGTAGTGTGGCCCAACATAAATGGGGGGCATAAATAGAGAATTTATATTAATAAATTCTCTATTTATATAAATTCTCTATTTATGCCCCCTCCCTATTTATACCCCGCTCTCACCCTCTATAGACGGGGACATAAATAGAGAATTTATATTAATAAATTCTCTATTTATGCCCCCTCCCAACCTGCAGGGCTGGCGAAGAAGAGCACCTTTCCACTGATTAGCAAAGATAGGACCGGTATTCTGGAAGCTTACTTTAGAGACATCACGTAGTGTAGTTGTGCCCACGCGTTCATCGCTATTAACCACTGATGATTCCACGGGCGTCTTGGGTTGAATCTCGGAAGTGACCGTGAGTCTCACAAAGCTCTGGGCAATTAGGAGAGCCCCTGCGGAAGGTGCACCAGCACTATTGTTCTTCGGTCTATAGGGGACGTTACCATTGTCTTTGGGTATCATCTATAAATTTTAATTTGATTTTTGAATGATTGAGTATTTGTCACTCAATTTCAACTTCTAAAATATACTCACTTGCTCCAAGTTGTATTTATGGGAAAATATATTTACGATTATAAATCTATTTTAACATGTATTTATGAGTTTAAATATATTTTAGTGAAAAGATGCTCAATATGCTTTGTGAAAACAGCGACGCATACTATTTAATCATAGTTACCAATATCTTCAGTGATATTAAGTTTTTTATTTATAAAATTATAAGACTTACGTTTGGTAGAAAATATATCTGAAACAAGCCTGGAATTTGACGTTTTCTGGATCAGTAAAAGAGCATTACACGAAAAGAGCAAGATTGTGTTCGCGTAAAGGTGATCAAAGCTCAAGCGTCATCCTGGGTTCCTTCTTTGAATGGAATGGCTGGGCCACCTTGTCTACTTCTGTCTTGATCTTTTCACCCCATCACATCGCTCTTCCATCTACTGTGCTCCTAAAGTCCATATCCATTGATTTTTTCTCTTTACCCACATGCAGAATGTAGCCCATCTACCATGCTCACGCCTCTTTCTCTATATATATTCTTTTGAAAAGACGACTTTGTGTCTATATATTCTGAATACACCTAGGAAATCACTCATTTCATTTTCAGATTCCCAAATGAGAGCGACCTAAAGATTACTGATAATCTCTGTCTGCATGTAGGATGTTTTATATGGCGGTGATGGCAATGGCAATTGTCATTGCATTACATGTGCGATGCATTAAGAGTAGCAGTGGAAGCACGATCTCATTAATTTTATTGGAATATCTGGATTAGTGGAGAAAAACAGCACTTCACTACCTATGTCACTGCAATATGAATTTATTTATTAACTTTTCAATCTTATTCAATCCGATATCTTTCAAGGTTTTCTTCTATTACTTTATCAAACATTCCATTAGTCTATAAGCATATTATTAATAGACTAGCACACAGCCGCAAAGTGGCTGGTGAACGTTGAAAGGTTAATTTCAAATGTGGTAATTCTAAAGAGCTGAGGAAATCTAAAAGTTAATTTCAATGTGGTAATTCCAAAGATTAATCAGTTAAAAGTGGCAATGATATGGTGGTACAGTAATTTCTTAATATGATTAGGTAAATGTTAAAAAGTAAATAGGTTAACTGATGCATTCAAAAATACAAGGAAGTTATGAAGAATAAATCACATTCATTGATTTGGGAGGACAACTAAGAATATGACAGCATCTTTAATTGTTAGCCATCAATTTAGAATTTTAGATTAAAAGGTGATTAATTATGCCCATCTCCAATAAATATACGCCTTTTGTAAATTGACATAATAAAAAAATATTGGAAAACTTTTTGTAAATTGAATTTTAAAATCTCACACAATAGAATGCAAAACTAGTCAAAATAATGATTAAAGGATTAAAAAAGTACTCATAAAACATAATCAAAATGATGAATGAACCAAAATGACGAATTAACCATGGAAAATGATAAAAAATAATTTAATTTGTATAAATATTTAAATATAATAAATATAATTTCTATTTGAATCAAAGGTATTTTTTCAATACATATAACATAAAAGTCATTATAACAAACTTATTATGAGCTTTTGTTTATATAATTGATAGGAGTTGAATCATAATCATTCTTCTCATTTCTTACACAACTATCCAATTAAACCCAATTGACCTTTTTATACCTAACCTAATTTAATTTATGAAAACTCTTTTTATTATTAATAATTATGTATATAATTACACACAACATAATTATGTTATATAATTTAATGACAAATGTACATATTATTGAATCAAAATGCATGACCTTCCATTTAAAAAGCCTATTGAGTTAATATTCTTGAAGTTTTATATATTTATAATTTAACATTATTTGTCACTATTAAAATTTTCATTTAAAAAGACATTTTGATATAATTTATATCAAATTTTAAAATATTTTATATGAATGAATATAATAAATATAATGATTATTAAATTCAATAATGTTATATTTAAAATTTGTTTATAATAATTATAAGTTAGGGAAGATTATTTTTTAAAAAAATTTGGAATTAAAATAAGTGTTATAATACTTTTAGAGTAAGAAGACAATTGAGAAAACCATAAGCATTTTATGATATACAATTTTTGAATTAAATCAATACACCTTACCATATTTGTCATTATGTCAAAGTACTTATTGTGCAAGTATAAGTTGTAGGTAAAATAAAGAAAGATAGACTTGTTATGGTAGCAATGAAAATTGGAGATAAAATAAAAAAAAGATAGACTTTTTATAGTAGCATTTAATATCAATATAATTCAATAGTCAATAGAGGCTAAAGATGGTGGACTACTGTCGTACAACAAGATTGAGAATAAGAAAAAATTCTTTATGGTTGGGTGCAAGATAATGTTGGTCTTTCATGATGAATTAGTAGCAATTAAAACATGGAAAAAGAAAAATCTCATAACTTGAAGGGATGATTTGAGGTACTCTCATAATGACTTTGAATATGGTGTAAATGTAGGAAATTGTATTAGCTTTCCAAATCTGTAATTTTTATTTATAGAATTTGTGTACTACTATGTGAAATTTGATTTTTAGTAGCATGATATTTTCATGAAAATTATAATGCATATGTTTCTATTAGTGTAGGTGTTGAGTAACTAACTAATGAAATTTTATTTAATAGTTTTGTAGATTTGTTGAGAGTTAATTTTTTAAAAATTATAATGTTAATTTATTATATTTTTTTAATTATGAAAGTCATTATATCCTTTAAATTACAAGGTTGGATTTGCGTTCATGTGGTATGCAGGTTTTAATGTAATTATGTAAATATTATTTATATGTGTGTGTAGTTTCATCCATGATGGATTTGTGTACCCTATACAAAAAAACATGATTTAGATAAAGATATTGAGATGCATTCATAGAAGTGGAGGTTTTGATGTATTTGTAGCCGAAACAAGTAGGTTTGTCATTTCAAACCTAAATTTGAGGTGACCAAATAAAAAAACACGCATTTTTTTTGTAAGTAAGATTTTATATTATATTATAAACAACATGTACAAAAATCCATTGGCATGAGGGAATGACCAAAATTAATCAAAAAAAAAATCATCTAGCTAGGGATTCTATCGACTTGCCCAAAGGGAAACTAGGACAAACCAATATTCTAGTAACCTCTAAAATAAAATATAAACCTACAAAATAAAATGTGTCCAATTTTTTTTCTGAGTCTTGAACTTCTATCAGATAACAAATAAAATCTATGATAAACTAGAAAGCAGAGGATAGAAGAGGGAGAAAACCAATCATAATGATCATTCAAGAAGAGGCAGAGTATGAGTCTTCAAAGTCCCTTCTCCAATTATCCTTAGGAGGTGTGCTTTAAAGAAAAATTATTTTCCATCATGTGGTAGATAAATTGCCCCCACCCCACTTTTTGACTATCTGATGCAGACCCCACCCTCTCTCAGGGGTCCGTGCGACCTCTCAGTCTAGGATCGTTTACAATGGGGAGTCGAATTGGCTCTTCAGGCCCCTGTTAGAACCCCAAAATCAAATAATAAACCCGAGGGCTCTTCCCTAAATCCCATTTTCTTTAAAAACTAAAATTTAGGCTCTAGCCCCTTTGTTATGGAGGAAACAACATGTGATCATGGGTTGTGAGCGAGTGCCTAACGAACATGTGCTTCTTTAGGGATCCGATCACTTCGAGATACAAGAGCTTTGCCTTCACAACCTTCCAAAACCGTCGAACGACGAATTCAACAAACCTCCAAAAACATATGGGATCAATGGTCCCCAAACTCCAAGAAGATCTACGACTCGCAGTGAATTCGAGAGTTCAGGCTTCGGTCATTCTGCATGCTCCAACACTTTATTCTCATGAAATGTCGAACTCCGAATTATATTGGACGACTATCCTCTATCTAGTAACCAATGATGAAGATCTTACTTCGAGACTCTGACCTTCGGGAATCCTTGATACAAAACAACACCAATTCCCCGTAGCATCGAACTATAGAGTGATGTGATCAACCTCCACGTGTCCCTTGTCACTCAAATACCAAGATTGGCTTCGACCTTAGGGCCTCCGGGTGTTCTATGACCTTTCTGCACCCTATTTCCTCCAGAGTACTAAGTCCCCGAATCTCCATATCTGGCACCATGTTTCCACGGTGATGGATGGCGTGGATGAAGTTTGATCTCTGGGCCCCCAAGTGTTCTCGACCTCAACTGCTTCTGCCTAAATTTCCTCCAGACTGTTGGATCCAGTGACATCTTGTAACATCCCCACTACCTAAATCAATTTTTTCTGGTCCTTTGTCGGAATTGAACCCTTAAATAACCATGGAGACCCAACGCAAACTGGCTCTTCTTTCTTCTTCTCCGTTCTCATGCGATCGTGGGTCGTGGTCATGGTCCAATTTGAACGTATTGCTTATTTGAATTATGTGCCCCGACGCCACAGTAATGTCCAAACCTTAGATTTTGCAACCATTGAAGCCCGCCAAGGCTAACGTACATCCCATAGGGATGGAATTCCCATGGGGTCAGCGAATGGCCAATAGGAATAACCCTCAACGGGGTAGAGAACCACCAATGGGAACAAGCCCCGTCGTGCAATTAGATGTAATACAGGTGGCGAGAGGAAATCGCAACACGGTGGATGTCACGACAGGTAAGGGGTCCCACTTCACATGCCAAACTATTCCGGACCGCCC
>ML806142.1:231621-252595 GCA_009831015.1 Picea engelmannii
TTTTGGTCAGAACTCTTTTCACCTCCAGTATAGTTTCCGTCCTGTCCTCGATCTTCAATTCCTCTAGTTCCTCCCTGGTCTTTGAATTTAGGAACCTTATGATCTCATTAGCTTGGGCTGGCATGTCTCCCAACTCTATTCTGCTTTTCTCCACAGCTTGTTTGCTCATTTTGAGCAACTCGTTTTGCTCAAACATTATTTGAAACATAGGCCATATTTCATTTATGGACTTGGAAATATAAGTCCATATCACTTCTTTGGCCTCGGCCAGAGTCTTCCCTGCCACAGTCTACTTTTGGAGCTGTTGTAGCTCCTTCCGGATTTTCTCATTTACCTGCTTCTTTTTGGCTAGACTTGTCTGGAAAGAAGTCTTTAGCTCTTGGAGACTTTCCATTTCTTTCTTGAGTCTACTGATTTTAGACTCCTGCAAATTCATTCTCTCCATAGACTTAGCCAGATCTATGGTGCCTTTTGGTACCTGCACTGTTGTTGTAGATTGAACTGTTGTCACTGTCGCTGTACTCAATCCTGCAATGGGGATAGCACTTAAGGGGATTCCTTCCGCTGTCTTTGTCTTCTCTTTCTCCTTTAACAGTTTTTCCATCTCAGCCTCCATCTCCCTCAACTGAGCATTCTGCTCCATAAGTAATCTCAGCATTTCATCTTTTTCCCCTTATTTTTCGGCTATCTCCTTCATTTGTGGATCCTCTGTTGGAGGGAGCTTTAGCTGCTTCCTTAAGGACGCGATGTCGGCGTTTTTCTTCTTAATCATTTCTTCAGCTGCTTTGACATTCGCAGGGTCATAGCCAATCTTGAGGACCAGCTCCTCCAATTTTTTGATTTTGTTATCCTTCGCGAAGGATGATATTTTCTCCATCTTTAGCTGGGTCTGGGCATTGCTCAAAGATATCCGATATTTTGAAGCAGAAGCTGTAGCGTGGGCTAAAGTGTGGAAAACCATCTCTTCAGTCTATTTATGCAGATCCATCTGGTCCGCTGGGTGCACGTCTTTGTCCTGGAACTCGACTGTGACCCTTTTATAATCGGATATTACTTTGGGATCCGACACTTGTGCATGGAGGTAGGCCATATGCATCCTCCCTTTCTCTGTATCGAATGCCGGAAGGAGCCTGTGTTGAGCTGTGGCTGACAGCTTCTGAAATTGGGCATAAGTGTTGTTGGTCAGGGTCTGTTTCTTCTTTTTGATTAAGTCATACTTTTCAAAAATGCCCAATTTGGGCCTGATCCTGCTTGGTGGAGTATCTAAGGGAGAGTCTGTGGTTTGAAATGCTTTCGATATCTCCTTGTGTTGACTCGAACCGAAAGGTAGACTTATGGACTTGACCCCTGGGGAGGCCACGGTGGTGATTGTGATCTCTTGCTCCACTGTCGTGCCTACCGTTGGAACAGTCCTTGGATTTTTTGCGTGGATACTAAATTCTTCCGAAGACAACTCTGTTACCGGAGAAGACGATTCTTGCCGAGGCCTCTTTTCCTTGGGATTTTGAGGTGTGACAGTGGGGGGCGCGCTTGTTGAGGCTATCTTCTTTTCCATCCTGACAGTTGGTTCTACGTCCACCAACGTATCAGGCTCCCATTCTGTTTGATTAGCAAACATTTCGATTTCGGGTCTGGGCTCATGTGTATATGGGGCATTTTTTTTTATGACTCTCATCTCTGAAATGATCCCGCAGGGATCATAACGCCATGTAAAATTTGTGGGGAATTTCATTTCCCTCAACAGTTTGTCTGCTTCGTCACCTGCGCCTCTGTTGTTGCAGATGAATGAACCTATCTACCCTTTAATCCGAAACTGTTGCTTCTTTTTGAGAGAAACAAAATGAACTTCATCAGAATTCATGATTTGCCTAATATATTCCAATGCGAAAACTCTTACCGACATATATCTCGGAAGCTTTTATGGTGCCAACTCGCACTCGTAGACTCGGATCTCAGAGTGATTCTGGTATAGGTACCAGTCTCCTGTCTTCACGTTTTCTGAGAGGTGTAGAACTCTCCAGACTTCGTCATTTACTCGTGGCTCAGGCACACCACTCAGCATACCTACCACAGGGTGGTAGAACTGATCGATGAACACTGTGAAGTCGTATTCGACAGAATTGTGCTTTAGAAGAGACGTCCATGTTGTGACCGACTATGGCCTCCCGTCGGCGTCCATGCTGTGACCGACTGTGGCCTCCCGTCGGCGTCAATCTTTTGCATGGAGAAATTGAATCTGTCTGCTTGGAAGTAGACGAACATGTAAGCCAGGATGGACGAGTATCTGAACATACCTTCTGTGGTGAAGTTCACCAGTTGTTCATGGATGTTGTGGGCCAAGAAGGTGTTGTAATCGAATTGAGTGGTGGGTTGTTCATCATTTGAAAAGATAGAGAGAAAACCCAGGATGGGTTCGTCTACCCACTGATCGGAGTGGTACCCGAGCAGGGCGCACAGTGAGGAAATAATCTGATTTCCTTTGGTGGAAAACAGAGAAGATGGGTACGGAGGATTTGTGGTAGGGAGTGGAGCAGAAGTGGGGAGGAAAAGCTCCACGATCTGAGCTCTCTGCGGGAAGGTCATTTTTTGGTAGAGCTCGATGAGGATCTCCAGGTTGAATGGGGATGCAGACTCCGGGCGGGTTATCTGCATCATTTGGTCGATATCCTCTGGGGTAATGAAGAAAAGGACATCCCCAGAGGAGGAGACAATGGCTTTTTGTTTGGGGATGTAGTGAGCTTGGCACTTGAGCGCAAACTCTGGGAAGTGATGAATCTGTGGGAACAGATAGAGAGGCAGATTGGACTCCCAGAGCCCAATCTCATCATTCTGGTCTAGGAAAATCTCCCACAGCCATGATTGCAGGTCCGAGAAGTCAAAAATACATATGGTGTCCGCTATCAACCGATCTTTGTCAACCAGAGGGATTTTATCTAGGTCGACCGGAGACGGAACGAACAGATTCTCCTCCTCTTCAGCTGGCTTCGTTTTAGACACCATCTTCGTAACTGTACCTGCAACAAACAACGTTAGTGGGGTCTACAGGGGTGGAGGAAAATGACGGGGGAGCAGTGGGAAGATGATAGATGTGTTCTCTGGTGCGATGGATGTTTCTGGCGCGAGGAATGAATAACGAGTGAAAGTTGTCGTAACGGTATATTTATTCGAAACTGGGTCGGTCGGACGCGGGAAAATGGTCAGCATGACAACGGGCATATAACCCAGTTATTAATGGACAACGGGCCACTTGGGGTGATATGGCAGGTGATGGTGACCAAAGTATACGGACGACTGACGTGGAGGTTTGTGATTGGGGGTAAAGTTTCCAAAGGGGTTGTTCATGAGTGAAGGGTGTTATGGCGCTGACACCGTGGACTGACAGTAGTAACGGGATGGGACTTCGACCCGGGGGCAAGTGGGACAAGTGAGGATAGTGGAGGATGACGTACAGGGGTGAGGGGATGTCAGGTAGCAGGCGGGGGATTTTACCTCTGGACCAATAGAAACGTGCCATGTGTAACAAGGGGCCCGTCGGAAGGAATATTCATTCCGGACCCCCCCCCTTTGATTAAAGACAGAACACCAAGGGGGGTCCGGGATGCGTTAGGAACTATCGATCTACGTGCTAATATGATGGACATCCAGATCTACGTGCTCCTTAATATCAATTCCAGACCCCCCCCCTCCATTAAAAGCAGAACGGAGGGGGGGGTCCGGAATCCAATGTGGACCGCCGATTCGAGCGCTAGATTAAGAGCCGTCCAGATCTGCGCAAAGATTATCGCCGATTCCGAACCCCCCCTTTCCATTAAAGGTAGAATGGGCGGGGGGGTCCGGAACGCTATATGAACCGTTGATCTGAGCGCCTTGATCTGGGCCTTTGAAAGGTGAGTGAGACATAGGTAGGGGGCGGAAAATGTCACATGTAGGTAAAACTTAGGATAAGGACATTCACATGGATTTTCATTTGATTTTTCTCACATACACCACCGAGGGGGGCATCAATTCAATTACACTTAGGCATTGGAGTCATAGGGCAACATATTTATCGATCTGGCTTTATTTTAGCAAGGCAGGCAAAGCAATTAATCTACACCCTAACCTACTGTCACAAGGAAATTAACCTAGATTAAACAGTTTGGTTAAGCTTTTATTCTTTCTGGGGGCTATCTGATCAGGGTTTGATGGTCTGATCAGATGTATTCACTAATCCTATCCTAGGGGCTATCTGACCAAGATTAGACAGTGTGATCAGATGAATTCACTAACCTATCAACATTGAAAATTAAAAAGAACTTGGTCATGCTTGAAAGGTATGACCAAGTTGCTATTATTACATGGGGCCTTTGTTTGAACTCTTTTAGCCCTCTTTTCTTTTTCTTTTTCTTTCCTTTTACTTTTTTCTTTCTTTTCACTTTTTTCTTTCTTTTCACAAATTATTTGAAGAATGCAATATCATTTGTCCACCAAATCACCAGATACAGATAATATCCAAGTCATCAATTGATTCCCATAATTTATGGGGTGATAACAGTGCCTATTTGAATTCTGCGCCTCGACGCTACAGTAATGTCCAAACCTTAGATTCTGCAACCACCAAAGCCCGTCAGGGCTAATGTACGTCCCATAGGGATGGAATTCCCACGAGATCAGCGAATGGCCAATAGGAATAACCCTCAACGGGGTAGAGAACCGCCAATGGGAATAAGCCCCGTTGCGCAGTTAGATGTAATACAAGTGGCGAGAGGAAATCACGACACAGTGGACGTCATGACAGGGAAGGGGTCCCACTTCACACGCCACACTATTCCGGACCCCCCCCCCCTCATTAAAGGTAGAATGGCAAGGGGGGTCCGGAATCCACTAGGAAGTCATTGATCACGGTGAGTAAATCTCGANCCCCCCCCCCCTCATTAAAGGTAGAATGGAAAGGGGGCTCCGAAATGCATCCTCAACCGTAGATCTGGGCAGGTGGACTCTGACCGTCCATATCTACTTGCTTCTTATCCTATAGCATAAGCGCGTACTGGCTTCATTTAACGTCTTGTTCCCACATCTAATGGTCATTACGTACCCGGAGATCCTCCAAATGAATCTCCTCCGTCCATCGGGGTTTCGAATATCACAACGATGGAAGACATAAAAATTTTGTCCTCAGAATCCCCGATATCCCGATATGATGTCATCTTTCGCTAGTCCCCTGGACTAGACCTTTTGGTCCACACGACCTCCCTCTATATGACCGCAGTCATACCTTTTCATCGGGGTTTCGGGGTTTACGATGTCAAAATACATTCGCCCATGGAACTCGCGATTCCCTGAATCCTGACTTTCCTCTACAGCGACAGCTGGCTTCCACTATGGATCTTTCCTCCCTATCAGGGTTTCGAGGTTCGCGGTTTCGATATGCAAAGTTTCCGCGTCCACATAATTCTCGATCTGTCGATTTCCTGATTCTCCGAATCTCGTCATATTTTTGACACCTGTCCCTCTGGACGAACGACTCGGATTATGTCGAAGTTTTCACCTAGGACTTCCCTGATCTCTTGTTACCAAGACTCTCGATCTCGTGATTCCTGATTTCCCGAAATGGGAGATCTCGCGGCACCTGGCCTCCTTCGCTCGGACGGCTCAAATCTATCCTGGGGGTTTTCTCCCCTATACATTGGGGTATTAACCCTCAGGTAACTCCGAACAGATCCAATGGTTGTCGGGTTTTCCAGTCGAGATCTAATGGCTCAGATCAACTCCTACCCAGGCATTCTTCCATGACTCCTTGGATGTGGAAAAATCAATGGTCCAGATATTCTCATGGACCTTGGAGGTCTACGATCCAGAATTCTTCGTTGCCCGCAAAGACACAGAAGACAAAGGGGTAAGGCCATTAACATCCCTACCTTTTCCTACCGATCTAACGGTCGGGTGTGACCGTAGATTTCCCGACGGAATCTCTTCCATCGATCAACACCTATTAGAGATAAGGTACTTAACCTCCCATCTTTTTCCTCCGATCTGACGGTGGTGAGTGACCACAGATCTCCCGACGGGATCTCATCCATCGATTCGATACTTCGTCCTTATGCTATCATCCCGAGAGTTCAAGAGGATCATTCCTCCTCGTGCAGGTTTACTAAGGTCTTATGCCTTCATCTTCTCCTCCACTGTTCTTCATGGACTTTTCAAGGAGGGTCTCTCTATGGGGAGGTTTACCCAGGGCATTGTCTGAGGCATGTAAGGGTATCGTTCTCCCGAGAACCAGATGTTAAGTCTAAACTAGATCAGTACACATATAAATAACGATTCATGAGGACATAAGCCATACGTAGTCTTCTCATACAAATATACAACTACTATTACTGATCATAGCACCATACAGACATTCTTATAATGAGATCATTCGCAGTTTATGAGCATATATGTCAGCATATAAATTTCAAGATGTAATATGAACAAAACACTTATCAGAAATAACTTCATAAATGGGTGCAACTGCTGAGAGGGGTGCTCATTTCCACCCAACCGTAGGTGTAGTGACTCCCAGCGGATTTACCACAAGCCACCCCCGAGCTGAGACCACGATGCTCTCAGACTGTGTCACTCTGTCTGTCAGTGACCAGAAGTGAAGGTTGCAATCCTTCCTCTCTTCTATCACTCACTCTGCGTGGTGCCAAAGTTCCCCTCGCGTCTGCCCTCTAATCGCTTTTTCCATACGCCTTATCCTCTCGCGAGGTTGCGTGTGGCACGATTACCCTCGTGTCGATCAGGCCTGATGGCTCTACAGATGGGTGGTTCACCATCCCATCCCTCATCAATCCATTCGTATACCAGCCTACAAGGCATTGAATTTCAGGGCCAGCGAGCCGCTTTTGGTTCTCTGGGCCAGTGGAGTCCAAATACGGTATTTAATTCTCGGTGGAAGTTAACGCCACCTTTTCATGTGCCTTCCACCGCCATCATAGTCTCTTTTTCTGCACATCCCCTCATCAGCAGTCCTGCAATAAATTCATAATTTCATTCACATTCATTGACCTCTTTCTCAAGGTCCATTTAAATCACATATTCACATTTATGAGTTTTCCATATTTCTTGGCCATTCCAGTTATATATATTTACAAGTTGGGGGGAAACAGGGTGTTACACATCTGTCCACCGAGATCAATGGTGGATATGAGCTTCATTGTTCGAAGATTCGGGAGCCTTGAGAATTCCTACCACAACACTTCCTTCCTCTCAGAGTGTCGACCTTTTGGACTCCATGATATGCTGACACTTGTCCTTCTGCTTCAATGACTGGGATGCACTCTGGGACTTCAGAGCTTCGGGTCTTCCGAACTACGTGCACCCTATGTAATTTTTATCCCAGAGAACTAAGGCTCCAGACCTTTTCTGATCTGTGGATGCGTGTCCTGATTGATGGATGATTCAGATGTACGACTCTCCACTCCTTAGCAACGAGCGACCACGATGTGCTCTGGCCTTTGGAGCTTCGGGAGCTTTCAACTCCAAACAAATTATACCTCCATCCCTTCGGAGTGCCAAGTCTCTGGACTACAGGATCTAACACCATGTGTCCTCTACATCAAACGGACCTGATGTACTCCTCTCTTCAGAGCTTCGGGAGTCTTCAACACTCATGCACCTATGCTCTCCCAAACTGTTGATCTTCCAAATATGCTTGATTTGTGGACACATGTGCTTGCTGATGGATGGTTCTGATTGATTTCAGACTTCGAAAATTCGAGAGACTTGTATCCTTTGTGCCTAAATATAGAAAACCCCTGAAATTGTGAAGTCTGGAGGATACCGAGGGCTAAAACCCATGTGAATTACCCGAATTAAACGGTTGTCTATCCACTCACTCAGATCCAATAGCTGGGATCTGTTCCACTCCTCTACACTTGGGACTTGAAGATAAGTTCACCTTTACGCTCACCTTGCGCTCCTTCTATACTCTAGGACTTATATTTCTTTCGTCCTATACACTCCTTGGAGGACTCTGTGCACAACGACATTATTTATCCTAAAGTTGAATTCACTCAAAATTCTAAGGGACTCATCCCTTTTCTCCTTCAAATGAATTCTTGTTCCCTCTTGGCACTCAGGCTCATCCTCCTGATATTTTTGGACTTGAAACCACTTTATCTCTGGCACACTCCTTACATCCTCTGAATCTCTGAACGATTTCAAACTTAGATTTTTTTTTTTGAAAATATCCCTATGCACTCCTTTCATCTACTCAATGCACTCGTTGATTATCCATCAAATTATTTAGTAACTATGGTATGTATTTTGTTGCACAATATTCCTCAGAGTGTTCAACAACCCGAAGGTGCACTCCTTGTAGAATACTTCTTCTAAGATTTACAAATTTTTCTGGTGTTCTCACCTGCCACGCTCTTCCTTGAACTCGAAATAGTTTTCAAAATGCACACCTTGCATTTGCTTCACATATTTTTCAACCAGTCTGGTGTTCACTCCTTTCACAAGCCTAAGATCCTAGAACACTTAGAAAAAATACAGAGATAGAGAAATCTCTCCAATTTCTACAAAGGGCATATAACATGCATCTAACAACATTCACACATATTCATAGAAAAACACATTCAAAAAGTAAACATTCAATCATTCACATAATACACATAACAACCTCATGAGCAGGAAAAAATGCTCTTTGTATTAATATTTGAACGCTTCTGTAAAAAAGTTTACAAGGTTGGACTACTACAGAGTCTTCAACACTTCTCCTCTCCTCTCCTTTAATTGACTAATGAATTTTTACACAATGATATTTTTACAAAATACGGTATCCTCGAGCCTTCCCTCCAGCTACCTACTCACATTGAATTGCATTCAATTACAATCAATGCACATCTAGTCTAAATCAGAACTAAGTGTACCCAACTTCTATCCACTTAAGGAGACTCCACATGTAGCCAGTACAATACATATGGGCTCGGTTTTTCCTGATCCATCAAAAATTTATTTTCATTAAATTACATTTAAAATTCTAATTTGGGTTCAAAATGAGAGGGCTCGAGCCTCTCTTCCATTGGAATTTGTTCCTCCCAAATGTGTTGTTTCACTGACTTGTTGGCACTTGATGAGGTGGAGCGATGCTCCTGCATCATACTCCTTCTCTAAAAAAATCATGAACTCCTGCTCATGGATCCCCAACTATTTTTATTGAGATAGTCTAGGATCCCATACTTAACTTTGGAGCTATCCATCTGCTCCTCTTCCTTTTTGTTGTTATTTCTTCTACCCTGTTATCATTGTAGGCTCTCCTCTGGTCATCTTCTCTCTATTGTTGGATATCTCTTGCGCTAATTCCACCATCAACCATCTGATCTATCCAATATCCTCATCCAGCTGGTCTACGGGTTAGATCCTCCTTTGCAGTCTTTTCAGCTGCAACTCCTCTTCATTAGTTTCCAACTTGACTTGTTGGATGCGCTAGCTCTGCTGCATTACCCTTTATCCTAGGGCTTCCACTCCTTCACAAAAATCAAAGGGAAAATCAATCTGATCTCTCATGTTGTTTTCATCTTCTGTGCATTAACTTACCACTCCACTATAGATTCCATTTCTACAGTAGTTCCATTGAGCTGCTACTCAGTGATCTCCTCTGACAGCTCTCCTTCTTCCAGTTCCTCCGTATCTCCTTATGCTGGTACGAATTTAGATTCATCCAACTTCTCCTTGAGATGGAATTCTTCTCCAATCTGCATGACTGGATCCCTCAGGCAGTCTTCTTATGTTCCTGGATTGGATAACCAATCGTCCAACAAACTTAACTTTATGTCCCATGGAGTGAGAATCTTATCTAAATGATTCTCATCTTCTTCTCTCATCACTTGGGAAGATGTCAACGTCTTCTCAATATCCTCTTCCACGAAATTCTCTACTGGTTGTCTTCCTTCTGCTGCACCTTCAACATGTGCACTAGCCTCGACTGGGATACTTGGAAGGAATATATTGATTCCTCCAATGATCAGAATGCATATTTGATCTTCCTTTTTCATCACTCCTCGCTGATTTGAACTCCTCTCCGAGTTCATGAGACGTTTAGATAGTCTCTTCTCCTCTCCCTTTTCTACATGGCAAGATGAAATCTATGTTCTACCCTCCAAGAAGTTTCTGAGATCTTCAACTGATCTCTCCTCATTTCCCCCCTAGAAATCTACATTTTCTTCTCTACCCTCCTAACAGTCTATGGGATCCTCAAATGATCTCTTCTCATTTCCCTCCTCGAAATTCAAAATTTTACCTGGAAGTCTACGAGATCTTCAACCGATCTCTCTTCCTCATCACTAAGGTTCCTTCCAACCTCTGGTTCACATATGAAAAAAATTTCCTCTGTGGCACTGAGGTTTTCAATATGCCTCAACCACCTTCTCAACATCAGTCACTGCCTCCTAGAGACCAACTATTAGATAGGCCACCTGTATTTCTTCTTAAAGGGCCATTCATACCTCTAGCTCCCTTGTGTTTCTTGTTGCATCTTCAATATCATCCTGATGAGATCCTCTCAAATCTCCTTAAT
The DNA here is from genome assembly GCA_009831015.1 of Picea engelmannii. Classification (NCBI taxonomy): domain Eukaryota; kingdom Viridiplantae; phylum Streptophyta; class Pinopsida; order Pinales; family Pinaceae; genus Picea; species Picea engelmannii. The sequence goes on from ML806142.1 coordinate 242,165, forward strand.
CTCTTTTTCCAGATCTTCTTTTCTCACTTGTTAGCGGTCTTCTCACCGATCACACTTCTGTCCCTTAGTAGAAATTTTCCTCCTCCTTCCTCCAAGAATGCAACTGGCTATTTTCCCTCATCCCACATGGATGTCTGCTTCACTTTATCTATAACTGAGAGCACCATTGGATTTCTCTTGCAGCCCTCTTGACTATCTACTGAGTGCTGCACACTTGCCAACAATCTTCACAAAGCATTGATACTTTGTTTTATCCTTCTTTGCCTACTGTCTATAGAAAAAAATCTTCTTTGATACCACTTGATTCACACCCCATACTCTCCCATGAGTCCGCGCGACCTCCTAGTCTAATATCGTTAACAATCAATAGCCAAATTGGCTCTTCGGGCCCCTGCTAGGCCCCCAAAATAAAAAAAACACATCCTTTCCTTTCCACGTGTAGGTCCAATAATAAACATGAAGGATCTTCCTTAAAGCCCCTTTTCTTTAGAAACAAAAATTCGGTCTCTAGCCCCTTTATTTCGGCATAAACAACATGTGAGCATGGGCTGTGACTAAGTGCCTGACAAAAACGTGCTACTTTGGGGCTCCTGACACTTTGGCCTCCAGGAGCTCTGCGTTAAGAACCTTCCAAAACCGACGAATGCCGAATCTGACAAACATTCGAAAACCTATGGTATCAATGGTCCCAAAACTTTGTCACGATCTACGACTCGCAATGACTTTGGGAGTTTGGGCTTTGACCGTTATTCCCTCTCTAAGACTCTATACTCACAAAGTGTTGAACATTGAATCAGATTGGAGGGATTTCCTCTCTCTAGAAACGAACGATAGAGATCTTACTTTCGGACTCCCGATTTCAAAAATCCTTGATCCACAAAACCACCAATTCCCTGGAGCGTTGAAATATGGAGTGAAAAAATCAACCTCCATGTGTCCCTTGTCACTTAACGACTAAGATTGGCTTCGACCTTCGGGCCTCTAGGTGTTTTCTAACCTTTCATACCCTATTTAATTTGGAGTACCAAGTCTTTGGATCTCTAGATCTGGAACCACATTTCCACTATGATGGATGACTCAGATGAACTCCGGTCTCCGAGTGTTCTCAACCCCAACTACTTCTGCCTGAATTTTTTCTAGAGTGGTGGATCTGATGACACCTTCCCACTGAGATCAACGGTGAATATGAGATTTGTTGTTTGGAGCTTCGAGAGCCTTGAGAACTCCTGCCAAAAGACTTCCTTCCACCCAGAGTGTCGACCTTCCAGACTCTGGGATCTGGAGACACATGTCCTCCTGCTTCAATGGCTGGTTCTGGGGATTTTGAGCTTTGGGTCTTGGGTCTCCCAGAGAACTGAGGATCTGGACCTTCTCCAATCTATGAATGCATGTCATGATCAATGGAGAGTTCATATATATGGCTCTCCACTCCTTAGAAATCAACGACCACGATGGTTTCTGACCTGCAGAGCTGTGATAGATTTCAACTCCAAAAACATTACACCTCCATCCCTATGGAGTACCAAGTCTTCGAATGAAGAGATCTAATGCCATGTTTCCTCTACATCCAATGACCCAGATGTACACCACTCTTCGAAGGTTCAAGAGTCTTGAACACTGCTATGCCTACGCTCTCTCGGACTGTCAATCTTCTAGATACACCTGATCCATGGACATGTGTCCTTTTTGATGGATGGTCCCAATTGATTTCGGACTTCAGGACTTTAGGAGACTCATCTCCTCTGCGCCTAAATATATAAAACCATCGGACTTGCAAATCCCGAAGGATACTGAGGGTTAAAACACGTGCGACTTAACTGGATTCGACGACTGTCAATCCACTTGCTCAGATCCAACGACTGGGATCTATTCCGCTCCTATGTGCTTGGGAATTGAATATAAGTTCACCTTTGCACTCACCTTTCACTCCTTCTATAGTCTGGGACTTAGACTGATTTCATCCTTTGCTCTCCTTGCAAGACTCTTTGCACAATGACACTATTTCTCCTAATCTTGAATTCACTCAAACTTCTAAGGGACTCGACCCTTTTCTCCTTCAAGTGACTTCTTATGTCCTCTTGGAACTCATGCTCATCCTCTTGAGATTTTTTTTCTGGAAACCACTTGATATCTGGCACACTCCTTCTTTCCTATGAACCTATTAACGAGTTCAGACTTAGAGAATGCTTTTTCAAAAATAACCCTACGTACTCTTGGTGTCTTCTCAATGCACTCCTTATAGAGCCCTGAGATTATTCAATAACTCTCGTATGTATTCTCTTTAAAAATATTCCTTAGAGTGTTGAACAACCTTTAGGTGGACTCCTTTCACAATACTTCTCCCAAGATTTATGAATTGTTCTGGGGTGCCCACTTGGCATGCTCTTCCTTGAACTCGAAACAGAGTTCAAAACACACTCTGTGCGTTGGCTTCACAAAGTTTTCAACCACTCTGGTGTGCACTCCTTGCACAAGCCTAAGAGCACAGATGTTACACATTAATTTGGTTACCCCTGTGATCAATCGATGATATCTATATAACTCACTTCTTTGTTCCCTGAAGCTATTAAATGAGACTTTCTCCATGAGAAAGTGAATCATCTTTCTTTTCTTAAAAACCATATCAAAGGAGATCATCACACCCTGCTAAATACTTGGGGTGTGACGATTCTTGATCCTCTCATGCTATACCAAATTGGACTGTGATGTCTCCATAGGATGCTTATGCATAGGGTGCGATGATGCCTAAGCAAGAGAAAAAGGTGAAATTCACGAAACTTCTAGAAGGGAATCTTCTAGAAGATGATGTGGCATCTGATCGGTTTGGATCTTACTTGCTTCTCTGATTTAGTGGGATCATCCTAATCTCCTCATCCATCCCTCTTTCACCCTATATAAAGAGGCATATCTCATGGGAAAGGCTAGGCTTGCTTATGCATGAAGGATTCTGCTGAAGATTGTACTTGTGGTAGCTTTGTTTTAGCTTTCCAACTCATGTTGTGAATAAATCTTCATCAAAATCATTGGATCAAAGGTGTGTGTGTTGAAGAAAAGGGCCATTGGAAGGGACCTTGAAACATCAAGGCATGGGTTGTATTCTCCACTTTCATTCAATATAATCCAGTAATACATTTCTTGCCTATAAAAGTGTCTCCATTTTTATTGTATAACTCCGTGATATTATGCATAGGTTTCATTGTAATATATATATATATATATATATATATATATATATATATATATACACATATATTTTCATTCTCTCTCTTTATTGGTTTGTGCTTCTTAACAGGTTCAATATCCAAAAAATCCATAGATCGAGCACAGACTATGCTAGTAAGGATCAAACAACGTTTAAATGGTATGTCATTTATCCCTCTTTGAACTAGTTTACATTACAATAAAATCTAAGGAGAATCTTGTATTCTTCTTTGTTTTGTTCTAATTTCTTATTAAAGTTAGCGGGATTAGTTTGTTTCTCCACTTACCGATTTGTCCGATAAAACCAGATTACTCAGAAAAACTACAGAGATAGATAAATATCTCAAATTCCCACAAAGGGAATATAACAAGCATCCAACAAAATTCACACATATACATAGAAAAGCACATTCAAAAAGTAAACATTCATTCATTCATTCAAAGAATACACATAACAACCTCATGAACATGAAAAATTTCTCTTTGTATTAATCTTTGAATTCTTCTGTACAAAATTTTACAAGGCTGGACTGCTACATAGTTTTGAACACTTCTCCTCTCCTCTAATTGAATAATGAATTTTTACACAACGATATTTTTACAAAAGAGGGGCTCCTCGATCCTTCCCTCCAACTACCTACTCACATTGAATTGCATTCAATTACAATCAATAGACATCTAGAACAAATCAGAACTAAGTCTACCCAACTATGAGACATTTAAGGCGACTCTACATGTAGCATGTACAATACATATGGGCTTGGCTTTCCCTGAGCCATCAAACATTTAATTTCATTAAATTACATTTAAAATTCTAATTTGAGTTCAAAATGAGAGGGTTGGCACCTCTCTTCCCTTGGAATTGTTTCCTCCCAAATGCGCTGATGCGTTGGCTGGCTGGCGCTTGATGAGGTGGAGCGATGCTCCTGCATCACTATCCATGAAAAAGGAGTGAGAAACAATTTATCTTGTTTCTTCAGTTCCTCAACTTGTAACCTAGATTTCCTAAACTTAGGATCCTTGGAAAGAATTCATTGTGTTAAATCACCTTCGTAGGCCAGTACAATTCAACTATAAAAAAGAACTCCGTGTCCTTGAAAATGTTGCAACCCCTTCTTCAAAGGAATATTTAGTTGAATGAGAGGGGGGACTTTTTTTTATTTACTCTTTGTGGAGTCATGAATAAATATAGCTCAGAACCAATAGTGTAATCACCAAACGTCCAAGGATGGAATAGTAGAACCAAACTCTCTAGAGAATAGAAACATATAATTCATGCCTATGCAAGCATGAAATCAAGTAAATAATCCATTTTTTTACTCTGGATCATAATTTTGTATAGGTAATTCATGATTAGAAATGGAAATTGAATCCTTTGTTGTACCTGTACCATCATTGAAACCTTTGCTCACTGCCAAAACTATGTATCACACATGGGAAAATGATGTGTTGGGTCTCTTTGCTAGGGATTAATGTTGGAAGGGAAGTTCCATGCGCCAACACCCCTAGTGTCATGTCAAACACCCCATCTGGGGATAATCTACAAACACATAAGTTAAATTTCTCACTCCTTCCCCCTAAAAAATGAATGGAAATCATGTGCACACATTCTAGATCATGCACATGTTCTAGAGAATGCAAGCCCTCTAGAGTTCATGTGCCTTCTAGAGTAATTGTGCGTTCTTAGAATGCACACACACTTTTTGGACTAAAAAATCACAAGGTAGATATAAACAAAATGTGCTAAATGAATCTTATAGGCATATGGGGCCATTAACAACATGCTAACCCCACTATAAAATAACTTTCAACAATATCCTTGGTATCCATATAGGGATATTCAATATTACGAGTTTTCAAACATTAAGTATGAGTCTCTGGAACTTGGATATGGTTAGAATAACAAACCCAAAAGTTAGGCCTTCAAGGAATCTTATAGGATTCTAGGGATAAGAAACACACTTGAAACAAACAAAAATGACCCATCGAGGTCATTCCTTGCCTCTAACTAGGTATATAAGTACCACTATCATTTTTTAGCACTAGATATGAGTCTTGGGGTCCTAGACATGGTCAAGTGAGGAAACATGAATGCTAGTCCTTAAAAATATCATCTATCCATCTAGGGTCATGAAGGATGGCTCAAACAACCGCACATGGATTATTAAGGGTATCATTGGCCTATTATTGTGTATTTCTATGCCATTAGGTGCTTTTGAGTAGTATGCATGTGTCCAAAGGTCTAGGAAATGATGTAGGTAAGAAGGCCATGCCTTTAGTCGTAAATAAGTATTCCAGGCATCCATAGCCATGAAAAATGATTTGAAGCACCATGTATTATGTCTATAGGGTATCCCTAGCCTATGTGAAGGATGTTAGTTCCCTCATAATGTTTTCAATATTATGTATTCTCCATAAGGCCTTGATATGGTCAGGTAAGGAAACATAAGCCTTAACTGAAGTAAGCCTCTATCCACAACCCCATCCACTCATTGGATCATACCTCTACCTACATCCTCATCTTCCCTTAGGCTATCAATTGTATTTTTCATTGGGCCCTTTCCTCTACTCTAATCACCTTCATGAAAGGGCCATATCCCCCCCTTAGGACCTCATCACCTATGCCCTTGGACCATATTCCCTAGGGACCTAATTATTCACTATCCCCTCTTCCTTAAGGACCTATTCATGCTCGTAGGAATATTCACACTACCCCATATGATTGGCCCCCCTTAACCCTAATCCCCACATTCCTTTTCCCCATAACCTTATCCCTTGAACCCTCATTCATAAACCTATCCCTATCGATAACCCTTAGCCCCAAATGCCATAAAATTCCATCCATATAGCCTTATATCCTTCACTATTGGATCCAAAATCCCATTTACCTTTTCCTTGTAGTCTCCACCACTCTCACTATAGGGATATCTTCCCTTCGGCGTTCACCTCCCAACTAGTCCCCCAACACTAGTCCCTTGGTACCCATATCTTGGACCCTATATCTATTTGCACTCAACCCCCACCTCTACCTGACACCTAGACCCATAGGACACCTATCCTCTACACACATGGGTCTATAGACCTTACACCCATAGAGATAAATGACTCACACTTTGTCCCTATGCCCAAATCATATGACACCCTCAGGCTCCTTTACACATGGGCCCCCACCTGTACCATTAGAAAACATTTCCCCTACCTCCTCATGTCCTTTAACCATTGGGATGGAGCTTATTCCCCTACCCCCATCCATTGTATCCCCCTTCCCATTAGTCCATTCCACCACTGGCTCCAAAACTATACCCCTATACAAATTCCCCACTTAGGACCTCTCTCCATCCAACCCCTATCCCCCTCTATCTCTTCATCCTCACCTCTTCTCATATCCTAGACCGATATACCATTAGGCACCTAGATTTGATCAATTTATATCCTCCTCTAATACTAGATCCCTACCTCGACTTAGAACCTGCGGTGATACACCCCTAGTCTCCCACCTCTACAAGAACACTAACCCCCCTACACCTGGGCCCTAATCTCCCTATTCACATACCTCTTCATCAAGGCCCAAAAAAGCCTACAACTTCATTTGAATTCCTTAGTCACTACCTTAAAACTCAAAACACTTTCAATTCTAGTCCTTCATGACCTATTTTTCCTCCACGCCTAATCCAACTTCTTTACCCCTAATGTATAAATACCTTGATTAAAGGTACGCATCATGATATTTTTATTTTCCACTCCCTTTACTCCTCTTCTGGTGCATTAGATCCTCCCTCCTATCCTTCATGCCCACCACTCCCACTCCCATACCCATCCATCCTTCACCTCTTCTCACCTCCTCACCCTTTTATCCTCTATCTTGAAACCATCACCCCACCCCATATTCCCCCTCCATGTTTCTCTTGCATACCCATACACCTTCCAAATTTCTTCACCTTCTCTCCCGACCAATATGGTGTCATTTTTCTCCATTCCTTCATGACCACCACCAAACCTCCCCCACCCTTCCACCCTTTTTCTCCTTACCTCCTCCCCCTTATCCTTTATTTCCCTACCCGCTCATTCCCATGTACCCCTATCTCACCTATCTCCCCCTCTTGTAAACCCTCCCCCTTTCCCACCCATACCCATACACCTTCCATCTCCACTCACCTCCTCTCCCAAATCCTTTGGGCCCTCCACTACCTCTACCCCTCATCTCCAGCCTCCCAACACCCACCATATCCCCAATTCCATTATTCCACCACCGTCAAATACTCTCCTCCTATCCACATTCCTATTCCTCTTTCCTCACCCTCCCCTTGACTTCTCCCTCCTATCCATCATTCCCACCACTTCCCCCTCACCTACCCATATACCATTCACCTCTTCATATTCCCTTCTAATTTACCCTTCTCACCCCACCCTCTTATTCAGACCTCTCCTGGTCTCAGCTATACCCATATCTTATTCCACCTTTCCCTTTTCCTCCCATTCCCATCCACCTTCCCTCTCTTCTCACCTTTTCTCCCAACAGTCTGATGCATTTCCCCTCCTTTCCTTCATTCCCACAACTTCCCCTTTGCCTCTTTGAACCTACCTAGCCCACCATACCCCCCCTTCCCCTATGCACTTCCCTTGTGTTCTCTCCTCCTATGCTCCCCCTTTCCTCCTCCCCCACTTCCTTTATTCCCACCACTCCCCCCCCAAAACCATTCAACTTACACCTCTTCTTACCTCCTCCCATTTTCCCCTTTCATCCAACCGCTCATTCCTACATCACTCAGTCTCAACTATCTCCATATCTTCTTTGGTTGTCCCTCACAACCTCTCCTCCTCTCACTCATCCTACCTCACCCTACCCCTTGGATCCTCCCTCCTTTCCTTCATGCCCACATCTCAACATTCCATATCTATCGACCCTTCAACTCTTCTTTCATCCTCCCCTTTTTCCCCTCTCACCCCACCACATCACTTCTTCCCAAACATCACATCCAACCCTTATACCCATATACCCTTATGTCCCCACCTCTTCTCACAAACTAACCCCATCTATCCTTCGTCCTTTACCTCTTCTCGAGTGTTATTTCCTTTTGTGCCTATGACCCTGACTCCTCTTTGGCTCTAGGCCCCCACCTTTACCCAACCACTTTTACATATAATCCCTAAACTCTCTATGCCCATAACTCTTCCTTGGGGCCCCACACCCCCTACATCTTCATCATAGTTTCATAGTCACTTCCCTATGCCTCAAACCACCTTCAATATTAGGTTCCCATGCCCTAGTTTCCTCCCATCCCCTCCACACATAATCCCCCTTATCTATCCCTAATTTCTAAAAAACCTGATTAAAGGTATGCACCACAATATTTTTTGACGTATTGTGCTAAAAGAAAGCAGACACTCTCAAATATGTGTCTGTTCTAATGCACATGCATTCTAAAGTGCATGTGCACTTATGCGAGATAAAAACAAAAGAGAACCATAATTCCCCACCTCATTCTCTAGAAAAATGTATCTCATGTATCATTTTCAAAATTACAAACAACAAATAATTTTTATGCTTTTTATGTAATTGGAAGACATTATTTTCAATTTTTTTTTGTAACTAGAAGGCATTTTTTTCTTTTTTCTCTAATTAAGAAACATTTTGTTTAGCTTTTTCTAATTAAAAACCTTTGTAAACATGAAAAAAATGAAAATTATCAAAAAAAAAATCCTTCTAAAAAAGAGAAACCCATAAAAAAAAGATCATTAGATTTTATTTTATTTTTAATTTTAAAAATCTGAAAAAAAAAATTAATTAAAAAAATAAATAGAAAAAAATAATATATATATATATATATAAACTTAATTATTGTTTTTCTAAATTAAAGTTTGGTTAGGAGGGATGATGCTTAAAATTTTGCACCCCCTCATTATTCAACATCCCCTCCACCCTCGAAAAAATATGTTGCTCACCTCCCCTTCCTCTAGCGCACAAAGCCACCACTCCATCGGAACAATGGTTCTATGTGTTGGGTGGAGGGGAGGTGCAATTCGGGGGGAGGGGAGATTCTTGGAATCACGCTCCTCTCACCAATCTAATTTGTATGATAAAAAATCTGAAAATGGGGGATGGGTACTCTTTCAATAATTTTCCTCTTCACAAACTTGCAAAATTTCAAATTTTTAATTTTTTTTTTAATGAATTTTCAAATAATTGTTTTGGTTTTTTTATTAAATTATATAATTTTTGAATTTATTTATTTTGTAATTTTTTTTCAAATATTTTTTCATTTTTGTTATGTATTTTTTTATTAATTTACTATGTTGTATGAGTTTACTAAATGTGGGAAAGATTACATTGATACTTTTGATTACAATGTATAAAGATATTGATATATTTTAAATCTTATTTCAATAAAATTGAAAGTTAATGAAAAATAATGTTTTACTACAATATAGAAATTATTAATTTAATTTGTGTTAATAATTATATGAATATATTTAACAAAATACTAAAACTTTAATATCCATAGACATTCCATTAAAAAATGAGAAACAAAATTGAAAATACATATATACAATTTTAACATCTTTTTAAAATAAAAGTTTAAATATATAAACTTCAAACATTTTTGTAAATTTGAAGCATGATTCTTTTTTATTGGAAAAAACAAAATTGTACTACTCTTCTAATATGAAAATATAATAAAAGTCAATGATATGGTTGGTTGATATCAACTACAAAGTGGAAGTCAATGATATGGTTGGTTGATATCAACTACAAAGTGGAGCTTGCCATTGATAGGTTTGATTTATTTGACTTTTATGTTTAGTTTGGACTTGGAGGGAAACACACATGCATTAAAAGTTTTTCATATTCACAACCATAAAGTGAGTATTATTAACTAATTTTTGAAATAATATTTAGGTGTAGTTTAGTCTTAATTTTATAGTGATATTTTGGATAAATATAATGAAAATATTTGTAATAAATTATGTATTTGTAATAATGGAATACAAATATTTACATTTTAATTTAATATAATTCTAATTTAAATCTCTCTTTTTAGGAAAGTGGTTCCCAAGCTCTCATTTCCTTGATGTTGAAGCTCCCAAAAAAACTCCCAAGTTCTCAAAAGAATTCCCAATTAATTGGAGACGTTCCCTACTAGTTCCCAAGCTCTCTCGGGAACTAGTTCTAAACATATTGATCAGACATATTGGAAATGTCCAGAGAGTGCAACTATGCTATAATATATA
>ML806143.1:0-13220 GCA_009831015.1 Picea engelmannii
TGGATCTAAGGATCATCTAGCTATAGACATATAAACAAACAACAATGTTGAAATAGAGTCTTAAAACCACAACCAACATATACATATCAACCTAAAAATAACCATTGAAGTATCTATGCTAGTTGGAGCTAGGAGACATGAAAATATTCATAGGGGGCATCCTGTTATTTTTCATTCATTTTCCATATGCCTTGATCCAACACCAATCCAATTTTGGAGAGGAAATTCGCTTCCTAATTCATTTTCCTATAAACATGATCAAAAGTGAGAAGTGAAAATCTTGAAGACTGATTTTTATATTTTGAAAAAGAGGCATGAGCACATAATTCTAAAAATTGAAATATTCATTCATCCAATTTATGACTAGATATGAATCTCTCTATATAAGTAACTATGAAATTCCTCTTTCCCTGGCTAATTGAAGAGTGATTTTAAGGGTCATAAGTTCACTAAAGTTGTTCATGGTCAAACCAAGTCCCCCTGGGAAGGATATGGTGTGAGTGTTGGTGAGGTGTCGAACCCCTTTGGCCCCTCCCATGGAGGGGACACCTTGTGCCACCTTGTCAAAGAAATCCCAAGGAAAGTTTGTTTGAACCCATGTCTCTTGAAGCCTTCTAGATTGTTTAGCAAGGGAATCTTGTGGGTGTGCTTCAATGATTGATAAGCTTTGAATTGTTATTCATTGAGAGGAAGGAACCTTATCCTCGAATATAGAATGGTTGTGGGATATCCAAATTTCCCAAACAATTGTCATGGTAAGTGCCTTATGTTTTCTTGGATGCTGATTGTTGATCCAATTATTTAAGGCATCCAATAGAGGCACCATCCCACACACATGAAGGTCCCAAATTCCTTTGAAAATATTTCCAAACCTCCTTTGAAAAGGAGCATTCAAGAAAAAGATGAAATTTTGTCTCAAAATTTTGATAGTAGAGACAACATCTACCATGCCCATGAAAATATCTCTTGGTTTGTAGCTTGTCCCAAGTAAGATCTTTGTTGTGCAGGATGAGCCACATGAAGATTTTTTATTTTTCTGGGCATTTTAGCTTCCATAGATTTTTTCCTCGCCATGGAGAAGGGTCTAGCATGTTCTCTTGAGCTAGGGCCACATATCTGAGTTCTGAAGCATATACTCTAGTAGGATTGGGGGACAAGAGAATTTGGTCATATTACTCTAAGGGAGAAACAAAGAAGTTATGAACCGCTCTGGTGTAAGTTTCCCATAGGGGTGAACTCTTCCTCAAGACCAATTTCCCTCCAAGACAACCATATGGTCAAACCATTTACAAAGTCTCTTCTCATGATATGATTTAGGTAGAATAAACCATCCTTGTTAAGCCTCCTTACTAGGGGTAGAGGAAGCACATGAAGATTTTGACATCCAATCCAAGGGTCATTTCCTAAGAGGATTTGGGTTCCATTTCCATTGCACTAGATCAACCATTTTCTGAAGAGTGGATTGGTATGATTGATTTCCAAACTATGGAGCCATTATGAACCTTCTTGTTTAGATTCTTGATCCATTCTACAATAGTGAGTTGAGGAATGTATTTTTCTTTGATGATCTATGCCCACAAACAAAATCCTTGAATTGGTCTCCATACACAGTTATAAACCAATGCTTTTGAGAACAAAAAGATATTTTTAAGGCCCCATTGTTGGGTTGTTATATTCTTTCCAGTGAAAGTTTATTCAAGGTGGAACAACTCACAGTCGAAGTCGAAGACATCAACAACAAGTTGAAGCTCAAGGTGGTTCGACCAGGTAAAGTCAAACTTGAAGACATCGACAATAAGTTGAAGGTCGAGTGGTTCAACCGGGTAAAGTCGAATTTGAAGACATCGACAACAAGTCGAAGAGTCCAAATGAAAAGAGGTCGACAGGTGGGCGTGTGGAAACTGACTGAAGACCAAATGAAGGATGACTGGTAGTCAACTGGTAATCCAACTTGGTAGTTGACTGTAACAAAATCTTGAGATTCACAAGATTTGTAGCCAATGATCTACGTGGATCTATAACCATTTTTGGGCACCTTTTCTTTAGGGTTTTTCCTACTATAAATCCTATAAATAAGGTGTGTTGTAATGTTGTAAAAGATGATGAAATCGTAGAGTTTATTGGTCATGTAGATGTAATTTGAATTGGCTACAGGGTTGTTCTTGTGAAAAGCAAGAAGGTGTGATGTTGATTGTGTCTTAGGTGTGGACCATAGTTAGGCATGTAACCTTTTATTTTGAATGACTAAGACAACAAGAGAGCAGAATGCTCAAGGAATGTTGGTTTTCTCGGTTTGGGTTTCCAGGATAAAATATATGTGTACTATGTGTTTGCTTTGTCATTTAATTTCTTGTTTAAATCTCTCTTCCTCTCTTCTGCTAGGTTTAGTGTGGAAGTGTTCCTCATTTCCTAACATGTGATATCTGAGCTTGGTTTAACAACCTTGGATTTGAGTTAAAACCTAGGTTCAATAAGAGTATCAAGTCAGAAATACTTAAAGATTGTGTTAAAGAATGGTGATCAAATCGAGAATAGAGATCAAAGAATTCAATGGCCAGAATTTTGATCTTTGGAAACTTAAAATTGAAGATCTCCTTGTAGATCGAGAACAATGGGAAACAGTCTGCTTAGGAACCATGATGATAGGTATGTCGACGGAAGACTGGAAGAAACTCAAGAGAAGGGAAAGGAGTACGATTTGAATTTGTCTTGCATATTCAATACTACTAAATGTCTCAGGTGAAGATTCGGCCAAGAAACTATGGGACAAGTTGGAAAGCTTGTACCAGTCAAAATCCCTGCTAAATAAGATATTTCTCAGAAAGAAACTCTATATTCTGAGGATGAGTGAAGACAGTTCGGTGACTAAGAATTTAAATGTGTTTAATACCATTATAAGCTAGTTATCTTTTGTGGATATTAAAATCACTAAGAAGGAGAAATGTGTTAGCCTATTATGTTCTTTTCCAAACTCTTGAGATAACTTAGTCATGGCTATATGGAGAAATTCAACCACATTAGTGATAAAAGACATGGTTGCATCTCTACCATCAGAAGAAATGAGAAGGAAGAACATGGAAGGATCGACCAAAGATGCATTAGTGGTGAGAGGTCGATCGATTAACGGTGATAAAGGAAAATTATCTGGTAGAAAGTTTAAGTCGAAGGGTAGATCTAAATCACCTATTTAGTTGACGAGACTATGTTAGAAATGTGGTAAAGTTGGGAATTACAAAAGGGATTGTAAGTCGAAGGTAATGGAAGTAATTATAGGATCCGATGAGAAGCATTCAACTAAGAGAAAGACAACTCTAGATAAGAGAGGTGATGTGTACCTGGCATCTAATAGTACATAGTTAGATCAATATGTTTGGTTCATCAACTCATGAGCATCCCATCATATGACACCACATAGAGAATTATGAGCGAAGGCAGTCGACACTGCAAAATATCTATTGAATATGTCTCCTTCATTGGTGCTAGTCGACACGACTCCACATGCAGTATAGTCTGGTAAGAAGCCTTCGATGTCACATATAAAAGTATTTGGCTATGATGCATTTGTGCATGTTCCCAAGGAAAAGAGGAGCAAGCTAGAAAATAAGGAAGTCAAGTGTATATTCATTGGATACAAAGAAAAAATGAAAGGATATAAGCTCTAGGATCCTGCATCAAGGAAAACAATGTACAGTTGATATGTGGTCTTCAAAGAAGTTGGGAGTAAGTCTGAGCCTAAAGAATTTGTTCATAACGAGAATAATCCAGAGAAGGTGTGGTTTGAACTAGGGAATGAAGAATATGATTTAGATGAGCTGATTGAATCGGAAGAAGAGGTGGAAAAACCGACCCCAGTTGTAAGGAGCTCAGAGCGAGTAAGAAAACTAATTGAAAGGTATAGTCCACCCATCTTTGTTCCACATTTGTGTTAACTGCCACTGATGATGAGCCTAAGTCGGCCAGGGAGGCAGTCGACTCAGTAGAGGGAAAACTCTATATGGAGGCATGGTCGAAGAGATGCAATCCTTGCACAAGAATGAGACATGGGACTTAGTCAAATTACCTAGTGGAAGAAATCTTGTCAGTAGCAAATGGGTACTCAAGAAGAAGATGAATGTGGTAGGTCAAGTCGAGAAATTCACAGCTCGACTGGTAGCGAAAGGATAGTCCCAAGTCAAAGGAGTCGAAATCTTCTTAGTAGAAAATGAATATTCAATAAGAAGATGAATGTAGCGGGTCAAGTTGAGAAATTCAAATCTCGACTGGTAGCGAAAGGATATTCCCAAGTCAAAGGAGTCGAATTTGGTGAGATTTTTTCTCCTGATGCAAAATTAACTTCCATTAGAGTACTAATGTCTCTGGCTACAACATTTAATCTAGAGATAGAACAGATGGATGTAAAGACAGTGTTCCTACATGGGGACCTGAAAGAATAAATCTACATGAAATAGCGTGAAGGATTTGTAGTAAATGGAAATAAAGATTTGGTGTGCAAACTGAAAATATCCCTTTATGGTCTAAAGCAATCACCAAGGATGTGGTACCAAAAGTTCGAAACATACATTCTTAGTTTTTGGTTTGTGTTAGGGTCCTAACCCGCACATAGGTAGAACAATATATTCGGATGTAATAAAGGTCAATATTAATAAGGCCTTTTAATAAAATAGAATAAGTATGATGTAAGAAGACCTAATAGAAGCTTCCGCTTCTAGAAGGATCTTCCTCTAGATGCTTCTTTCTAGTATAAATAGGAATTGAGGGTATGAGAACCCTAGCTTGGATATTATTGTAATGTAACTCTACTCAACTAGAGGTTTCCCCCTTGAAGAGGCCCGTGAACATTGCTTTCAGATTCAAAGTGCTAATTCTGTTGTTATTCTTATATCATTTCAGTGTTACTGTGGTGAATGTTCTGGTTATATTGTTGTTATTCTACCATTACTAGCATTTTATTTCTGCTCTGCATACAATTTATATCTGGTATATTACAAGTGGTATCAGAGCACTTTCCTCGGCATAAAGTGGGGGTTAATTTTTTTTCAGGGTAGAGACGTATTTCAGTGTCTTTAAGCCACACAGATCTATCGTTACTTGCATAAACCCGTGGTTGAGGGATTCATACATGCATGAAATATAAGTGGTACTTAAGTGCACATCTATTGGCCACCCTTGTAACCCCTACTGGTACCCCTTCGAGTGGTAGCGCATCAGACATCACCTGTGTATGGATCGACCTAGATTACCTGAAGCCCTCTTTAGATAAACTGATTGATCACCTGACTTCTATAGTGTCACCGAGAACAAAACTTGGGAAGATACTCTCTAGTACATGGGTGGTCGGGTAGTATGGCTAAGGGTATAGTCTATCCTCCTTAGTTAGTGCCCTGAGATATTGGGCTGAGTACTACTATTGGACCCCGAATGTATATCAGAGAGCTATAGCACAGGGCAAACCCTTGTCTGTAGAACCCTTGAATACCTAACCCTTGGGGATAGAAACATAAACAAATTAAAACAGACAAGATCTATTGCCGTGCAACTGTGTTCGGGTTGCCAAGTAAATACACATTTATTTCTGGTTAAACATTTGGGCATTTCCTCTCTACAGTATTCTTCAGACCGGAGTATAACTTCGTAAAAAAAAAAAGGAAGGAAGGAAAGACAGGCTGGCGAAGCCCTGAAAACGCGGGTCAAGTTGACCTAGGGTTTTAGACACCTAGGTTTTTGGTATCTAGGATTTTGAAACCTGGGTTTCGGCCTAAGGGTGTCTGAGAGATATTGTAATGTATAAATATAGATCGAGAAGAGTAAGGAAGGGGTTGTTATTGGTGGAGAGTTCATCGTTGTTGTGCGAGAGAGAAGTGTTGAGTGCGAGAGCCTTCTGGTATTGTAAGATCTTCAGCTGGGTGCGAAGATCAACCCTACAGTTGGGTGCGTAGGAAGGGGAGAGAAAGAGAGAGAAGAAGAGAAGATCTACTTTCTAAGAGCGCAGATAAGAACTGTATGCTTTCATCTTAATATTTCATAAAGTGCAGTTCTGTGGACGTATCCCTAAGGAGAGGGTGAACCACGTATATCTTGTGTTATGTGTGATTGATGATGTATTCTTTGTCATTTGATATGCTTCTATTGTGATATTGTGTTAGATCTGAAATATAACTTGCGCAGTAGGTTTAAAGAAGATAAAGAATAACTAGGTGGTTGTGTGTTGTTGCTATGAATCCACTTTGCATTCCTTCTGGTTGTAGACACCTGTGTCCTGCAACCCCCTATAGCTACTTCGGGTGAGACTCAATCTGCTTTATAGGTGTTGTCGAAAGGTCCAGTAATTTGGGCTTGTTGGTGCGCTGTTAGAGATGAACCCTGGGTTTGCCCTTGTGCCAACAAATGGTTCTGTTGCCAGGACTAGAATCTTCTTGAGGGAATGTCAAGGTGGTTTCCATCGAAGAAAAATATTCAGAAGTGGATAGAAGATCAAGAAAAGGAATTCACTGAATCCCAAAATAAGAACCCTAATCTTAGTACGGAGGATTGGTTGGGAAGATATATATTTACTTATATACATGAGATTTTCTTTGGAGGAATCCATTAGGAGCTATATGAGTGGCTATCTAGGTTAGCATATACCCAGTTCGAAGTTAGACTCAGACCACCTGTGGTTTGGACGTCGACGCTGATCAAGAAGGTCAAGAGAGTTGATAACGTCGTGTCAAGAGCAGTAGATCACTGGTTTGATAGCACCATCAGAGGGTATATCACTGAGTTTGTTGTTGATAGAGTGGAATCGTATAGCCAAGAAGAGAGATATTTCTTTAAGGGACCTAGAGGAAAATTTTTACATTTTCTGAATTTGAAGATCAATATGCTATTGCATGAGAAGAACATCTTGAATATACAATAATCGGTCACATCAGAAGAGCTAATGTTCAAAAATTCAGACAGCGACAAGGACACAGAGACTGGACATACACACAGTGGGAAAGTATTCAGAGAAGTTCACCTCACGAACCTGTTTAAGAAGAACTACGAAGACGAAGGGTTTTACAGTGGAGAAGAGGAAGATTTGACAGACGAAGAGTATTCAGAATCCGCTAGGACAGAGGAACCTCATTGAGAAGAGCTAGAATCTTCAGAAACTGCGCCGACTGTTGAAGTAAGTACTATTATTCCTCTTGTTTCTTCAGTAGCGTTAAGTAACCAGAGTAACCTAAGTCATCAGAATGCTCAGAGAACTATTGCTAGCATCTCACCACATACTCAGTCAGGAAACCTAGGAATATCTATGACAGATGAGATGAGGTTACCCACCTTTAGAGGAGATGGATCTGAAGATCTTTATCAACAATAGTTTCTATGTGAAGTTGTGTGGAGTATTAAGAATATCACCGACGAAGATGTCAAACGAGCTCGGTTCAGTACTACCCTAAGAGATCGCACACTGAGCTGGTACATGAAATTCGTCCAAGGAGCTATGCCTAAATTGTTCAATTCCATTAAGACTGCGCTAATTTCCACATTCAAGAAACCTAAGTCAAAGTCACAGTGAATTACATAACTAAAATAAATCAAATAGAGAACAGTTGAATCCATGTGGGAGTTTGATAAGAGATTTAAGACCTTAACAGGCCATTTGAGTTTTCAGATCCCAGATGAGTAGAACAAGGAATGGTTCATTGTTTCCCTCTTACCACACATCAAAGTTCCTCTGATGCAACAGAAGATTGATTTGCAAGCTCAGGCACTGGGGATCTCTATGAAGTTAGAATCAACCCCTATGGGAGAATCCAACTCAGGTATGAGTCAAATCTTGAGTCAGCTAACTAGTTTGTCTCTGCAGGTCAAAGATATGAAGAAAGACAAGAGAAAATATAAAAGAGAATAAATATGGTGTATCAGATGCAAATAAGAAGGCCATTACAAGGAACATTGTACCCTATTTCATGAATACTTGGCCAGTAGAGCTCTGAGCCCTTTGAATCAAATTACCCTACCCTGGTGTGAGGTA
Source organism: Picea engelmannii (assembly GCA_009831015.1). Lineage (NCBI taxonomy): Eukaryota > Viridiplantae > Streptophyta > Pinopsida > Pinales > Pinaceae > Picea > Picea engelmannii. Next base: position 8,003 of record ML806143.1, read on the forward strand.
TGTAGAAATTGACATCACCCTGGTGAATGTTACTATCTGCAAAAATATGTCCAGACACCCACAAATTTGTATTTCATGTTCTGTAAGTTGGTAGGACATGCTGACAGGGATTGTAGGGATTACAATCTCATGCATGAATTTTGAGGGATATATACAAAATTCAAGGTGAAGTACAACAAGAAGGAAGGAATGTGCAGTATAATTCCCCTCGGAGAGGAAAATTCAACCCTCGCGGTGGATTATGAAGAAGAGGAAGAGGAGGAGGTATGGGTCGAGGTCGAGGACAGATCATTTGTTATAATTGCGTAAAACCAAGACACTTGGAAAGGGACTACCAGAACCCTTGTATGATTTGCAGCTACTGCAAATAATTCGAGCATGTTATCAAGGAATGCCCAACATTGTTGGCTAAGATTCAGGAGAAACGAGAAGGAAACCAACAAATACAACTAATCAAAGAAGAACCCCGCGGAGAAGATTCTAGAGTCACTGTTATCACTAGAGGAGGCGCTATTACAAGAGAAGACAGAGTGATCCAAGGAAAGACTACAAAAGAATCAGGAGTCAGGGAAGTTGCAGGGAAGATACAAGAGTTTGACCCAAGGAAAGAGAAGTACATATTTGAGGAAGCAAGAAAGGAATTCAGAAGAGATCATGCTTCTTCATTAAAGGTTCGACCAAAATTAAGAGAATGTGGAATGCCTCTGGCATTTGATCACTCTACTTTTCTCGGAGATGGAAAAGAGGTGAGTAAACTTATTAGTTTCTTGTATATGTTTATTGTGTTGATTAAAGATGAAAAATCCATACAAGAACTAAAAAATTTGGTTAGACGGTATGAGCTAGGAAAGATAGATCCTTTATTGAATAGAGTAGTACACCAAGTCTCTAAAAAGAGAAGGACAAATAAAGAACTACACCTTAATGCTCATATTGGAGAGTACAATATAGACTATGTGGTCCTCAACTTAGGGTCGGAGGTCAATGTCATGATGAAGAAGACCTGAGAACTAATGGGAAAACCTAAGTTGATTTATTCTCCTATCAGGATTAGGATGGATAATCAGCAAGTTGTAAGCCCCTTTGGAAGATTGGAGGATATCCTTGTGGACATCGATGGAGTAAGGATGTTTGTAGACTTCGAGGTGATTGAGATAGTTGATGATAGTTGTCCTTACCTTGTGCTGTTAGGAATTGATTGGGATTTCAATAATTCCACTGTGGTTGATTTAAAGAAAAGAAGAATGACGTTTGAAGGAGATGGCCTTAGGGTCATTGCACCTTTGGATCCCAATGAAGGTCAAAGATACACAAAACACATCAAAGAAGAAGACTGCGCATATGAACTAGAAAACATATACAAATTAACAACTAGACAACAAGACTACTTTAATCCTACAACAGATGGGAATTTGAGCTAGCGAAGTGACAATGCATGCTCATCAGATTTAGAAGAAGCACTAGAGAACTGGAAGCACAAAATGTAATAAGTATCTACAAGGATATGTGCTAGATTAACCCGAGAAGTTCGCTGGATTGACATAACAATAAGTAACTTGCCCACCTTTGATGGTCTGAATCATTTAGAAGCATTCTTGTTGGACTTTGAAGAAATTATACCAACACAACAAAGATTGTTGGCAATGGATGAGGCCTTGAAATAAACTCCAGCGAGATGGTGGGGGACACACAAAAACAACATTACAGACTGGGTACAATGTCGCACTTTGATGACAACGCGATTTTCAGAGCAAGTGGAAGGTTGGGAAGTTAGATACACAGGTCGAAGCTATCTGAAGGACCATGTGAAAAATTGTGAGGAAGCCTAGAGCAACATTACTCAAGAACAGTGGGTACACAAATTCATTAAAACACTGGACACAACTCCCTTAAACTGGTATCTTCAAGAAGAACTGTGCCTCGTCACTGCAGATTGGGAAGGTATGACCCAAAACTTTGTAACTACCTTTTTGTTTGAAAGCCAATATCCTACAGTATATCAAGAATTATAGGTTGTAAGACATAAAGTGTTCAAGGAGGCACCTAGCCTCCCTTTGGAGCAAGAAGAGGATGAATGGACTGCGCCTCTTCAGAAGTTGCAAGGCTATTACAATATCAATGCTACTGAAGACGATGATCCTAGGAATGTTAACATCGCAGAAACAGAAGGCCAAAGAGATGTAGAAGGACCAGGAGTTGAACTACCTTTTGTTGGAGAACCAAACAAAATAAAAAAATTCAACATTGGAACAAAACAAACACCAAAGCTTGCAAATTTTAGAGATTATTGGGATGTTTCCACCATTGACAAGATCAAAAAATTACTACATGAGTATCAGGACTTGTTTCCAACCAAGTTCACTGATATGAAGGGAATTAAAGGGCCCATGGGAGAAATGAGGATCCCTTGGAAACCGGATGCAAGGCCAATCAAACAGAGACCCTATAGATTGAACCCTAAATATAAGGAGAAAGTGAAGATTGAACTAGACACAATGTTGGAAGCATGAATCATAGAACCTATTGAAGAGTCAGAGTGGATTATCCCTATGGTGGTAGAAGATAAGAAGACATGAGAAATCATGATCTGTGTAGATCTTAGGAAGTTGAATGATGCCTGTTTGAATGACCCATTCCCTATGCCATTCACTGACGAAGTGTTAGCACAACCAGGAGCTGGAGACATTGACCACCCATTTTCCTTTTCTAGTAGGAAGCTATCAACAACTGAGATTAGTTACACCACCACAGAGAGAGAAGGATTATCCATGGTGTATGCGCTGTCAAAGTTTCACTACTACTTGTTGGGAGGACACTTTAAAACGTTTACTAATCACTCTGCGCTGAAATACCTAGTCAACAATCCAGTGTTGGGGGGGAGAATATGTAGATGGCTTCTGTTATTTCAGGAATATGATTTCGAGATCGTGGTTAAGCCAGGAAGAATGAACAAAGGTCCTAATGTAACACCCTGTTTCCCCCAGCTTGTAAATATAACTGGACTGACCAAGAACCATGGCAAACTCATAAATGTGAATATGTGATGTAAATAGACCTTGAGGAAAAGGTCAATGAATGAGAATAACATTTTGAATTTATTGCAGGACTGCTGAGAGGGGATGTGCAGAAAAAGAGACCATGATGGCGGTGGAAGGCACCTGGAAAGGTGGCGTTAACTTCCACCGAGAATTAATATCGTATTTGGACTCCACTAGCCCGGAGAACCAAAAGAGGCTCGCTGGCCCTGAATTAAATGTCTCGCAGGCTGGTAGGTAGATAGTTTAATGAGGGATGGGAGGTGAACCTCCCATCCGTAGAGCCGTCAGGCCTGATTAGCGCAAGGGTAATCGCGCCACACGCAACCTCGCAAGAGGATAAGGCGTGGGGTAGAAGCGATTTCGGGGGCAGACGTGAGGAGAGAACTCTGGCATTACGCAGAGTGAGTGATAGCAGAGAGGAAGGATTGCAACCTTCGCTCCTGGTCACTAGAAAATAGAGACGCAGTCTCACAGTATCGTGGTCTCAGCTCGGGGGTGGCTAGTGGTAAATCCACTAGGAGTCGCTAAGCCTACGGTTGGGTGGAAACAAGCATCCCTCTCAGCAGTTGCTTGACCCTGGTGTTATCTCTGATAAGTGTTTTGCCTCTGGCATCTTGATATATATATATATATATGTGCTTATTCTGATAATTATTCTCATAAGTTGTGAAACTGTGAATGTTTTTATTATAAGAATGTATGTGTGGTATTTTTATTAGTACTAGTAGTTGTATATGCTTATAACAGAAAAACCACGCATGGCTTATGTTGATAAATGAATTTAAGTATGCATAAGTTGAACAAAGTCAGACTTCCAGTCCATTCTCGGGAATTTGTTTTCCCTTATCTGTCTCCAGGAATACCCCAGAATAGATCTCTTCACAGAGATTCCCTCCTTGGAAAGGTTTACCAGGAGCCTGGAAAAAGGACTTGAATGTGAAAGTCTTAACAACCCTGTACGAGGAAGACTGACCCTCTTAAAATCCTGAAGTAGCAGCGTAGGGATAAGTATCAATCGACGAATGAGATCCCGTCGGAAGATCCATGGTCATTCACGACCGTTAGATTGACGAAAGAAAACAAGGGCATTGCATACCTTGCCCATTTTTCCTCTATCTTCGTGAATAGCGAGGAAATCGGGATCGTGGACTCCCAAGGCCCATGAGAACCTCTGGACCGATGATTTTTCCACATCCACGAAGTAGCTGAAGAGTGCGTGACATGGGACAGATCTGAGCCGTCAGATCTTAGCTAGAAAAACCTAACAACCATTGGATCTGTTAAGAGAGGCATGAGGGTTAAGCCTCGTGAACAAGGGCGAAAGTCCCGAGAGAGGAGTCGGTATCGGGGATTCGAGATTCGGGATCCCGGAAGTCCTGATGACAAGGGATCAGGACACTCCATGGTGAAAGTCCCGATATAGATATAGACCGTCCATCCGTAAAGGACACGTGGCTGTCGGTCGACGTTTCGGTGTTTCGGCATCCGGGGAAGCAAAAGGCAAGAAAACCTTGCCTTCACGAGTCACGAAATCCCAATACCCGAAATCCCGTGGACTGTGGGATCCACGCTCCTAAGAGCCGTCGATCTCTTATACGACTTTCCATATCAGAAATCAGAGATTTGAATGACGAAGAGTTCTGAAGTCGTTGCACTTCGAACTCCTGAGTACCAAAACCCTGAAAGGATCCATGCCATTGGATCAGGGGAGGCTTACGACCGTCGATCTCCCTTTTGGGAGGGGGGGGGGGACATTGGAAAACCTGGAGCAGTTGAGGACCGTCCAATTTAAGGAGGTGCCGTGTCGAGAGATTACCCATCTCGGGAAATCGGGGGTCGGGGATTCGGGAGTTCCGTTGACAAAAACTCAGGCTCTTGCCTTGACAAATCCTGATCCACAATGTCGAGACAATAGTATGTGCCTAAGACCCGATGGACAGACAAGATTCCTTCAAGAAATCTCAGGGTCCGTAACGACCGTCCGATGTGAGGAAGAGATGTCAGTTTTGCCAGATTCCACCCACCTAGATCAACGACTGAGGTTCCATTCCAGAGCCCCCTTACTGTTCTGCCTTTAGCAGTAGGGGGGGGGGTCTGGAATTGGACACACAACTCTCGAACGGTCGAGATTAACTCATCATGATCAGCGACGCTCAAGTGGATTCCAGACCCCCCTTTCC
>ML806143.1:23936-38498 GCA_009831015.1 Picea engelmannii
TGTGAGGTTATATATATATATATATATATATATATATATATATATATATATATATATGATTTTCTATTCTCTTAGTAATTATAATGTTTTTAATGGGATTACACTTGTATGTGAGGTGAATAATCATTAATGAGAATAGTAACCAAGGTATTAAGTCTATAAATCAAATCCTCAAAGCAAGATGTGTTGTGGTCGATAGGGGCAAATCCATTGGAGAAAGGGTAATGAGATGTCCCTAAAACCAATGCAAAGTAAGTGGAGCACTAATAGATTATGAGGACTTGAAATTGGCGCGAAGGAGCACGAACCAAATATAGGTATGTGACACAGAGCATCCTTTGAATGGAGCATAAATGGCCACTGACTTAAGAAGCGACCATAAACCCTAACAAAATGATTATACGTAGTAGAGTGGAGACACAAGCGAGAGTAATGTTGGGGACCATGGAGACCAAGTCAAACTAATGGTGTGAGTAGGTCTCAAGGACCAATGTGACTTAGTAAAGGGACAAGATAGAATGACTCGTTACAAATTCTCTAGTTAAGGGAGACACTAACAACTACCTAAACTCATGAAGAGGTAACTTGATGTAACAACTTAGTGGTCGAGAGGAAATTTCTTTCCCCTTTTTTGACTTTTTTATTTTTTGGTATTTTTGTGGTTATTTGAAAGAATGAAAAGAATCACTATGATACAAAGGGGAGGAGGTGGCTCACTTTGCAAGCAAATGGGTTCCCAAGTGCACAAGGGAACATATGATTGAAAGTAAGTAAGATGGAATATGGGTAGCAATAAAGGAACACACAAGTGCATGCCTCCTCTCTAATGGCATCGGTTTGCATGAATGTGGTGTAGAAAATGCCCAAAACAATAAGCAACAAATAACAATGAGTGCCAAAAAAACAATGGGTGGAAGCAAACAATGAAGTAAAAGGGTGTGAGATCTTATGGGAATGGTAAAAAAGAGATGAGAGAGGAGAATCTGCCTCACAATGCAACGTCAATCTAGATGGCCCTTACTCCTATAGATGATTCTCATAATTGGTGTTGAAATGGAAAAGTGTTGATACTCTAAAGTAAAACATCATATGAATACTTGGATGTTGGATGCATGAAAGGGTGAGGCAGTGAATGGGCTAACACACATTAGGTTGGATTCTATGAGACATTAGAGTGGGAAAAGGGTTAAGTGAAACATGCAGAGTGGTAGATTTAAACCTATATGTTAGTTTCATTATATACATGTACAAGTAGATGACACCATAGAGAATAATACATAAGTACCATAAGATCCAATTCACAATTCTACACCAAAGAAACAACAATCGGAATGTCTTGTCATATCTTTATTGAGCTATAAAATTCATGGATATGTGGGAGATAGAGAAATCATGTGTGTGAAAATTCATAAATCCTTAACCAAGGTGAGGCCACACAAATGGGATTTTATTTTCCCTAATGAAGGAGAAAATCATGTAAATGGGGGGAAACACCCTTAATTAGCTTGGGGAGGAGACCTATAATATATCCCAAGTAGAGAGGAGTCCTTAAAAAATACCAAGGACGACATTTAATAGAGCTAGAATGAAATTAGTGCCTTCTCATCCATTTGGCACAAATGGTGCAAGGAAAGGATTGTTAAGATGAATGTCATTAATAGAACCACTGATGGAGTGTTCTGACTTTGAAATGGCATTGATAAGAGATCCAATGTAGAGGTTCTAATACTAAATATTTATATTCATGGAAGTAATTTCTTCAAGGAATTATCATCAGTGAGAAGAAAAATGGGCAAAGAGGCACATGCAGAGTAGATTCAAATCCCTTGCATAGCGAGGAAGAGGGAATCTAAACTATGTCCATGGGAAAAGAGGTACGGTGATCAAATAGGACACTCTTGCAAAGGAAAGAGGAAGGTGGAACGACTATTCCCATGGGAAAAGAGGCAATGTGACCAAAATAGGGTCTCTAACAAAGGGACGAAAAGGGTGGCTCAATTGTTCCCATGGGCAAGGAGGTATGATGATCAAATATGGATCTCTAACAATGAGAAGACTCGAAGGATGGCTTGACTATTCCCATGAGAAAAGAGGCAATATGATCAAAATGTGTTCTACCACAAAGGGAATAAGATTGTGTCACAACTAATCCCATGGGCAAGGAGTTATGATGATCAAATTGAGCACTCTTGCAAAGGAAAGAGGAGGGAAGCTCCATTGTTCCCATGGGAAAGGATCCTAGGTTATGAAATGGGGCCCTCCAATAGAGGAAATAGGAAGGGGGCACTCAACTATTCTCACAAGTAGGGAGACTAGGAGATCAAAAGAGGAAATCAAGGATAGGTAAGAGAAGGGAGACTTAACTATTTCCATGGGAAAGGAGGAAAGGTGTTCAAAAGGGGAATTTTTTCATAGGAAAGAGGAGGGTGGCTCAACTATTCACATGGGTGAAGAGGCAAAGTGAACACAATAGGCATGCTAACATATGGGGGAAGAGAGTGGCTCAAATGGCCCTAGATTCAAATTCAAATTCAATTTTTTAATCTCCAATCCTAATTGGATGGAAGGTGGTTCTAAACCCAAAGGGTTGTATGTGATGGAAGTGGAGATTGTGCAAATGGTTAATTAGTCACATAGTTCATTTATGAAGGGATTGGCTTGGTCTAAGAGGGCCTAGATTCAAATTCAATGGCTTAATCTCCAATCCTAATTGGATAAAAGGTGGTTCTAAACCCAAAGGGTTGTATTTGATGGAAGTGGAGATTGTGCAAATGGTTAATTAATCACATAGTTCATTTATGAAGGGATTGACTCGGTATGAGCAACAAAAGGTGACATATCATTAGGTCTTATATGTGCTTATGGATAATAGTATGAGAGCTTATCAATGGTGACTATGTGTCCTTCATGAAGGAATTTCATAATCCAAAAGAGTGAAGACACCACGACTCCCATGGAATACACGTAGTCATTCCCAAGGAGGATGATGTATCCCATTGGGTCGATCACAACCATTGCATCAAGAAAGACACTTTTACCACCTAACTTAATTGGGAGATTATGAAAAATTCCTATTGATTCAAATGGTTTACCAATCCTAAATCATAGATCATGGTCATTGGTGGGACAAGGGAAAGGGAGATGAGTAACTACCAAGCCAACAAGGACATTCTATAGGAGGAGGCCCCCTCATCCACAACAGCTTGATGAATGGGGAAATTCTTCATGATGACCCTTATTTGAAAGGTAGTGAATGAAGGGATATGTGGCTCTGCCAAGTTTTCCAAGTCAAAGGTGATGAGTCTAGAGTTTGAAGGGTGCACATTTCTACATGCCTTATGCCGAGAAGGTCTAATGGGAAATGAGCCTTTCAAAGTGGAAGGTGTTTCCCCTAGGAATGGGGACTTAGAAGTGGTAGTGAGGTAGACATGTTGGGAAGATACATCACCCTCATGGGAGGAAATCAAAGAGCTCAAAGTTGGTGGAGCCTCACCATTTGAAGAAACGATGTTATGTTGGGGGGAAGGGTGTGACATCATTTGGGGTGATTATGGGTCATTCTGACTAGATAGATAAGCTTCTAATAACAAGAATTCTTGAATATCAAGACACAAATGGGAATAATGATATTTCCAATAAAATTGCACAAGAATGGTTGTTGTTACCTCCTTGGCTAGGTTTCGCTTGTGTAATGTCCCCAACTAGGCTAGGAGGAGATATTATGTTTCTTCTATAAAATTATTGTTTCTTATTAAGTGAATGTGTTTTTAACTTCTTATAGGATAACTTACTCAATTACAAATATTTTCAAACAAATAGAAAGCATGTATTACACAATATTAGAGCAGATAACCATTGCATCTTATTGTGGATGGGAACTCTCAAATCAATAAAATGATAAATAATGATTGTAATAACAACTACAGAATATTACTAGCACACAAACTAATGGACTCCATGAAGCATCACAATCTACTGCATAAACAATACAAGAAACTTGGAATGATGCCAATATATGAATCCCAAGGCTCTACAATCCCTAAACTTCTCTGCTCTAGTGATGTTTGTTCTACAAGCGGTCCTCCAAACTCTTCAGAACACCTTCACATACTCGATCTCCTCCAAACCCCCAATCTATAGGGGTCCTCGAGGGACACCTACAGAGTGTCTTGTGGGGCCTCGCGGGATGGCCCTTGCTCAACCTGTGGGGGTGTCTCCGACTACTGTTGTGCAAAACCCTCTGGGTATCGATGAATATGATGATTGGTCTTCTCCTGAAATTTACCGTAAACACCCTGTGTGAATTGATGAGCCTCCAAACTCTCTCCAGAATGGAACCAAGAACAACAATGAACTCAAAACAGGACTCTATATGAATCCTCCTCTTCATCTATCTAGGTTGGATATTGCACCACCAAAACTATACCTGCAATGGAATGGTTTTTCCCAAAAACCCAACGAAAACATTGGCTACAAGAGCACTCAATAAGATATCAAGTCATAATGACAAGGGGAAGGGTTTCTCCTTTATTTATCCTTCCTTTGGACTTTCTATATCTTTCCCCCATTTAGACCAAATCAAATCTTTTTCCTCCAACTGCACTGAAATATAATTATATATTTTATTTAATGTCACTTTTAGGGTTTGTCAATCTTTTAACCTAGTGACACCTCCCTGACTCCCTTTTTCCTTATTGACTATAGCCTACAAAAGTCGTATAGTCTATTGAGTAACCCCCCATCATGGTAAATGTGAAGGGGACATTACAATCCTCCCTTCCCAAGATTTCTTGTCCTCGAGTAATTCCAGATCAGGGTGATGTAAGATATGCTCCCCTTCCCATGTAGCATCTTGTGTGGGAATTCTTCTCCATTCAACCAAATACTCTCGAATGACCATGCTTCTAAGTTTATGTTCCTTAACATCAACTATCCTCTTGAGAGATAGAAACAACTATCCTTCCTCATCTAGTGGAGGAAGATCTGTCGAAGCAGTGACCTATTGTCCCAATGCCTTCTTGAGGCAGGATACATGGAAGGTATTATGGATTCTACTACCCTATGGTAGCTCCAACTCCTATGCCACTTCCCAAACTCTCTTGATCACCTTGTAGGGACCGTAAAAGTAGGTCTTAAGCTTCTCTACACCACTCCTATTCAGCGAAGACTATCTATATGGCTATAATCTAAGAAAGACGAGATCTCCAACCTCAAAGTTTCATTCTACCATGTGTCCATCTACATACATTTTCTATTGATTCTAAGCGACATGCAGATTTTCCTTTGAGACTCTTAAGATGTCTTGACTTTCCTGTAACCATTCATTGGCCTTAGGAGCTATGCTCTCTCCAAAAACCAAATCCAAAAATGATGGAGCATCATATCCATACAATGCCCTGAATGGGATCATATCGATGGACATGTGATGAGTCGTGTTGTAGAAAATATCACTGAGATGCAACCATTTTATCCATGCATGTTGATTCCCTGACACATAGTTCCTCGGGTGCCCCTTGATCCATTTGTTGACTATCTCGGTCTACCCTTTTTTCTGGGGATGATAGTTGGTGCTAGGTGTCTACTTTGTCCCAAATAACCTGAACAACTCCGACCAAAATGCACTGAGAAACCTGTTATTCCAATCACTGACAATGTTCCTTGGAAGGCCATGGAGTCTGAAAAACTCCTTGAAGAATAGATCTACTACCCGAGATGTGTTTTACTCCATAGGAATAGCAAAGAAGTGTGGATATTTATTCAACCTTTCCACTACCACGTAAATATAATCCCTTCCCTGCGCCTTTGGTAATCCCATGATGAAATCCATGGAGATGCTTTCCCATTTCTATTCTAGGATCGATAAGGGTTGGATCAATCTTGCAGGATGTGTGAACTCTGACTTGTTCTATTGGAAATTCATGTATTCCCTCACATGACAAAGTGCATATGTAACACACCCACTACAAAATTCAAAAAATTTCGGCCTTTTTCTTCTGATCTCTGAGGAACAGACTTCCCCAAATCCCTATAGGGCCTGATACAGACCCTGCTATCCCTTAACCACACTCATATGATCGGTGGCTATGACCACAAGCCTTATCGGGGAGGTGCTCGTCGGCTTTCGCAATTTGAGAAATCATGATACATGTATTTCCTTTTCCCTCTTGTCTCTCGAAGTGCCAAAATCCGAATGGAACCAATAGTTTGTCATAACTAGAAATGCCTCAGATTAAACATGTCCTTCCACCTTTCGGGGTTTTACTCCATCGGGATTTCAGGAGTCTCCGTACTTTACCTCAGTGGGCTCTTGCTATAGGTATGAGGTCACGGTCTGGACCAAGGTATCTGTTTCTTGTGCATTTCCGACTTTTCTTTGACATCCGCCTCGTAGGTACTCACCGCGGCCAGGTGAATTGTTTTCATACTTCTACTAAGGGCATCAGCCACCCTATTTTCCTTCCCTATAATGTGTTTGATTTCTAAATCAAACTCGCTAAGGAGGGCCATCCACCTAGCTTTTCTAGAATTGAGTTTTGGTTGGTCAAACAGATATCGCAATCCACAGTGATCTGTCATAATTACAAATTTTCTTCCCAGGAGGTAATGCCTCCACATTTTCAAGGCATGCACTATGGTAGCCAGCTCTAGATCATGGGTCACATAGTTGACTTCGTGCTCATTCAATTTTTGAGATTCATAGCAGACCACACTTCCTCCTTGCATAAGGACTCCTATGAGACCTTCCTTACAGGCATCTGTGCACATGAGGAAGTCAACTTCGGGATTGGCGATCTTCAACACAGGTGCATGGGTTAGTAGATGTTTCATTGTTTGAAATCTTTCTTCGCATTTCTATGTCCATGTGAATTTTGTCCCCTTCTTCTGGAGGGAAGTGATTGGACAACCAATCTTGGAAAATCCTTTTATAAATCTCCTATAGTATCATGCTAATCCCATAAAGGATCTGATATCTGAAACATCATTTGGGGTAGGCCATTCCATGATAGACCTGATTTTGTCAGGGTCTACCACTACTCCTTCTTTGGATAGAACATGGCCTAAGTAATGTATTTGCTTCTGGAAGAATTCACATTTGTTGAATTTGGCATAGAGATGATGTTCTCTTAGGACTTGCAACACAAGCCTAAGATGCTCTTCATGCTCTTCTCTATTCTTGGAGTAAATTAATATATCGTCAATAAAAACCAGCATAAATTTGTCTAGAAATTTGCTGAGTATATTGTTCATCAAGCACTTGAAAGTGGTAGGGGCATTGGTTAACCCAAATGGCACTACCACAAACTCATAGTGACCATAACTCGTCTGGAAGGCAGTTTTATGGATGTCTTCACCCTTGATTCGGACTTGATAGTAAACCGACCTTAAGTCAATCTTTGAGAAAATAGATGCACCCCCCAATTGATCGAACAGGTCATCGATCCTGGGCAAGGGGTACTTGTTCTTTATGGTTACCTTATTGAGTTGTCTATAATCTATACACAATCTAAGGGTAGCATCCTTCTTTTTCACAAACAAGATTGGTTCTCCCCATGGAGACACACTAGGCCAGAGATAGCCCTTATCCATCATTTCTCTTAATTGCAATTTGAGTCCAACTAACTCGGGTGTTCTCATCCAATAGGGTGTCCTAGATATCGACACCACTCCCGATGCAAGTTCTATTGAGAAGTCTATGTCTCTTCTCAGAGGTAGACCTGGTACCTCTTCTAGAAACACATCTTTGTATTCTCTCAGGGTAGGGTTGTCTTTGAGGCTTGGTTTGTCATCTTCAATAGTTTTCAACACCTATATTACATATAGGGGACATCATTTTTGGCAATACTTTATAAGCCAAATGTGTTCATTCCAACATAAGCATGCAACCACCCTTCCGATCAAAATACCATGCATACATTTCTACACAGAAACTATTTATAAGTGTTCAAACCATGAGCATACATTTCAAGACATTTAAATTCAAGATACAAGATATAACACTTATCAGAAAACCACTAGGTGATGCAACTGCTGAGAGGGGTGCTCATTTCCACCCAACCGTAGGCTCAACAAATCTGAATGGATTTACCACTAGCCACCCCCGAGCTAGACCACGATGCTTAAGACTCTTTGTCTCTATTCTTCAGTGACTGAGAACAAAGGTTACTATCCTTCTTCTCTGCTATCACTCACTCTGTATTTTGTTTCAGAGTTCTTTCGATCTTTTCCTACGATCGCCCCCTCGCGTCCCCTCCCACACCTTTTACCTGCCTTTTCTTTCCCGGTGATGTTGCATGTGGCATGAATTCCCCTGTGGTGGTCAGGTCTGAGGCCTCTACGGATGGGAGGTTCACCCCCATCCCTCATTAACTTATGAGGAGCCTCTTCACCTACCATCCTGGTGAGTAATTCATTTCGGGGCCAGCAAACCGCTCTTAGTTCTCTGGGCCAGTGAAGACCAAATACAGTTTGGTTCGGTGGAAGTTAACGCCATTATTCCAGGTGCCTTCCACCACCTTTCTTTAGTCATCATGGTCTCTTTTTCAACACATCCCCCTCTCAGTAGTTATATATATATATATATATATATATATATATATATTCATAACATTATTTACATTCATGGACCTTTTTACTAAGGTCCATTCAAATCACACATTGACATCTTTGAGTTTTCCATAGTTCTTGGCTAGTATAGTTATTTTTACAGACTGGGGGAAACAGGGTGTTACAATTCCCTCCCCCTTAAAGGAACATCGTCCTCTATGTTCTATCTATCATCATGACATGTATGTACGGAGGTAAAAAAAATTGGATATGCCTGTTTCATGGCATCCTCCATTTCCCATGTAGCCTCATCTGGGCCAAAATGTCTCCACTGCACCTTGACCTGTGCAATGGTTTGGTTCCGGAGCGGGGTTTCCTTTCTATCCAGTATGCATTGAGGTTTTGGTATAAATTCTCCCTCTGGTTCCACCTGGATCACAGACCAGTCAATTATATGATTAAAATCATGTACATATTTCTTCAATAATGAAACATGGAAAACATTATGTGCTTTTACTGTGGGAGGAAGTGCTAGCCTATAGTCTACAAGTTCCACTCTATCTAGAACCTCAAAGGGTCCACAATATTGAGGTGCCAATTTGGCACAAGCTCCCATTCTTAGAGAAATCTTCCTGGGCCTAACTCTGAGATATAAATGGTCTCCCGTTTTGAACTCTCTTGGAGTTCTCTTTTGGTCGGCGTAACTTTTCTGTTGATTCTAAGCGACCTTCAGGTTTTGTTTTATCTATCTCACTTGTTCTTCCATTTCTTTCAACATGTCGAGTCCAAAAGAAATTCTCTTTACGGGATTACTCCAACTAACAGGAGTGTTGCACAGTCTACCATAAAGGACTTCATACAGACTCATCCTTAAGGATCCTTGGTAACCGTTGTTGTAAGAAAATTCCACCAGTGGCAGGTAGTCTTCCCACTTCTTGGGTTGATGCATTACATGCATTATTAACATGTCTTCTAGTATTTGGTTCACTCTTTTTGTCTGTCTGTCGGTTTGAGGGTGATAGGTGGTGCTAAACAACAACTTGGTCTCTAAACCAGCCATTAGTGACTTCCAAAAGTTGGAAGTGAATTTTGTGTCTCTGTTAGACATGATCTCTTTCGTCATACCATGCAGTCTGAATATATCCTTCATGAATACCTAGGCGATGTCTATTGCCTTGCAAATTGACTTGACGGGGATAAAGTGAGTATACTTGCTCAATTTATCCACCACTACCATGATGGCGTCATTCTGTTTGGTCGAGGTTGGTAATCCGATGATGAAATCCATGGAGATGGTTTCCCATTTCCATTCCGGGATTGGTAGAGGTTGTAATAATCCTACAGGGTGTCAGTGTTCTTCTTTTACATGTTGGCATTCTATGCATTTGGCTAGGTACTCAGCTATGTCTTTCTTCAATCCAGGCCAATATAATTTTTTCCTAGTGGCCGTGATAATCTTCTGGTCTCCTGGATGACCAGTATAGGGTCTTTTATGTAGCTCATCCAGTATGAACCTCTTCAAGTCATCACAATCTGGGATATACAATCTGCTTCGGTAAGTGAGAAGACCTCCTTCCATCATCTGGTAGTCTCTGTACTTTACCCTGGTAGGCTCTTGCTGTAGGTACAAGGTCATGGTCTGAACGAAGGGATTTGTTTCTTGTTCATTTCTGACTCTTTCTTTGACATCCACCTCGCAGGTACTCACCGCGTCCAGGTGAATTGTTTTCATACTTCTACTAAGGGCATCGGCCACCCTATTTTCTTTCCCTATAATGTGTTTGATTTCTAAATCAAACTCACTAAGGAGGGCCATCCACCTAGCTTGTCTAGCATTGAGCTTTGGTTGGTCAAACAGATATTGCAATCCATAGTGATCTGTCATAAGTACAAATTTTCTTCCCAGGAGGTAATGCCTCCACATTTTCAAGGCATGCACTATGGCAGCCAGCTCTAGATCATGGGTCACATAGTTGACTTCGTGCTCATTCAATTTTCGGGATTCATAGCAAACCACACTTCCTCCTTGCATAAGGACTCCTCCAAGCCCTTCCTTATAGGCATCTATGCACATGAGGAAGTCGGCTTCAGGATTGGTGATCTTCAACATGAGTGCATGGGTCAGTAGATGTTTCAGGGTTTGAAATCTTTCTTCACATTTCTGTGTCCATGTGAATTTTGTCCCCTTCTTCTGGAGGGCAGTGATTGGATAACCAATCTTGGAGAATCTTTTTATAAATCTCCTATAGTATCCTTCTAATTCCATAAAGGAACTGATATCCGAAACATCCTTTGGGGTAGGCCATTCCATGATAGACCTGATTTTGTCAGGGTCTACCGCTACTCCTTCTTCAGATAGAACATGGCCTAAGTAATGTATTTGCTTCTGGAAGAATTCACATTTGTTGAATTTGGCATAGAGTTGATGTTCTCTTAGCACTTGCAGCACAAGCCTAAGATGCTCTTCATGCTCTTCTCTATTCTTGGAGTAAATTAATATATCGTCAATAAAAACCAACACAAATTTGTCTAGGAATTTGCTGAGTATATTGTTCATCAAGCACATGAAAGTGGAAGGTGCATTGGTTAACCCAAATGGCACTACCACAAACTCATAGTGACCATACCTCGTCCGGAAGGAATTTTAATGGATGTATTCACCCTTAATTCGGACTTTATGGTATCCCGACCTTAAGTCAATCTTTGAGGAAATAGACTCACCCCCCAATTGATCGAACAGGTCATTGATCCTGGGCAAGGGGTACTTGTTATTTATGGTTACCTTATTGAGTTGTCTATAATCTATACACAGTCTAAGGGTGTCGTCCTTCTTTTTCACAAATAGGAATGGTGCTCCCCATGGAGACACACTGGGCCAGATATAGCCCTTATCCATCATTTCTCTTAATTTCAATTTGAGTTCAACTAACTTGGGTGTGCTCATCTGATAGGGTGTCCTAGACACCGCCACCGCTCTCGATGCAAGTTCTATCGAGAAGTCTATGTCTCTTCTTAGAGGTAGACCCGGTACCTCTTCCGGAAACAGATATTTGTATTCTCTCAGGGTAGGGTGGTCTTTGAGGCTTGGTTTGTCATCTTCAATAGTTTTCAACACCTTTATTGCATATAGGGGACATCCTTTTCGGAAATACTTTCTCATTTGCAAAGCTTATATTTGTCTCACTGAGATAGGTTTTCAGATCCGTTGAAGGGTTATACTTTTCCCTTCTTTACTTACACATTCTAAGGTTTTATGGTAACAGTCCAATCTGGCTTTATGGGCGGCTAGCCAGTCCATACCAATCAATAGATCATACGATCCCATGGGTAATCTGTTAAGGGTTTCTTGGGTGGTAAATTCACCCAACATTAATTGGCAGGTTGCTATGACCTCTGCTACCCTTCTTTTGGTGCCAGTGGCTAACTGTACCAACCACGGCTTGGTAATTTTTTGTGGTTGTAATTTACACTTATCAACAGCCTTAGGGGCTATATAACTCAAATTTGAACCAGGGTCAATCAAAATAGACACTAGATGGTTGGAAATGATACCTTCTATTTCCACCACTGAAGCTTGGTGGTCAACTTGGTTATTATCCAAGGATGCATAAATTTGTGGCACACTCCTGGCCACATCATTGACGGTGGCAGCTTCCTGGATGTTGTAAATTCTCCGACTATTCTGTTTTTGGTGTGGACAGTCTCTCAGTAGATGTTCTTCTCCACAACCCCAACATTTCAAAGGTTCTCTCTTTGGGTTAACAGTCTTTACTGGGGCAGATCCCGAAAGTTTATTTCCGCTCAAGGAGGTAAAGTTCTGTTGGTGTACACTTCGTGTTGGGAAGCTCATCCTTGATTTCTCTTTATAGTCCTTAAATATTGGGGATTTAAACCCCTTTTTCTGGAATCCCAAACTATTCTTCTGCTTCCATCCTTCGCGAGGTTCTGTTCGATGTCCGAACTGTTCATGACAATAGGTTGCCTTTCGGATAGTGCCTTCTAGGGTCTTTGGCTCATCAAATTCAATTTTGTTCCAATAGTCCTTAGGTATTCCTTTGATGAAGCATTGCACCTTTGCCTTTTCTTCTTTTATATAAGGTACATACTTCAAAAAATCGAAGAATTTGTTGGCATATTTTTCTATAGTGAGTTGCCCCAGTTTGAGTTCATAAAACTCTTTAGTCTTCTCATCGAAATATTTTTCCAACAAATACTTCTTCCAGAAGTATTTCTCAAATTGCTCCCAAAGCAAGTCCTCTTCACGAACCCCTTTCACATTCTTAAGGTCTTCCCACCAAATGGAAGCCTTTCCGTTCAAGTTGAAGGTGGCCACTTGGGCCTTCAAATTTTTTGAGAAGTCATGGACTCTAAAATACTTCTTTAGTCCAGGCAATCAAGCCTCTACTTCCTCTCCCTTCTTTATTTCACCGTCGAAGGAGGGTGGTTTGGCCTTCCTGAATTCTTCGAATTTATGACCCTTGGAAATATTTCGCTTCTTCTGTCTTCTTCGGGAATAAGAACTAGTTATGTTGCTAGAAGAGCCCTCCAAACTGCTAGCTTCCTTCCCAGAGGAATCATCCGCCGCTGGTCCTTTACCTCTGGGATGGACCTTTTTCGTGGTGCTCCTCTCAGTGTGGCCACTGATATGACCATGTTTCTGTACCTCTGGTTCATGCTGCATTTGTCTTTGTAGGTCGGATAACCTCTGTAGTAAAACTGCGTTAATTTATGTTTGCTTCTCTTGTTCTTTCATCATCCTATCATTGTCGGCCTTGCAGCTTTGTAATTCGACCATGAGGCTCCTCACAGTCTTAGCTAGATCGAGAGGGGTCCCTACTGCCCTCCTTTCGTCAGAATCTTCATCTCTATTATGGGAGACTTCCTCCACTTCATGGTGAGTCACCATTCTATACGTCGATAATTTCCCGCAGTTGATCTTCCGTTTGTGTGCAAAACGAAAAACTTTGGTTGTTAGTCAATGTTCATATTCATTTATAACCAGTACATAATTCATATTTTTCTCATGCACACACACAATAGGAGTTTTCATTCTTAACTTCAAATTTTTAATTGAGAAGGTTAAGACAGTGGGGTTACTCCTTTTAACAGTACTCTGAATGGAGTCTTTGCACAACCTGTTCATGAGCCCAAGCAGGCCAAGTGTTGTAACCATGCTCTGATACCACTTTGTAACACACCCACTAACGCAATTCAAAATTTTTTGGCCTTTTTCTTCTGATCTCCAAGGAACAAACTTCCCCAAATCCCTACGGGGCATGATACAGACCCTATTATCCCTTAGCCACACTCATATGATCAGCGACTATGACCACATGCCTTATCGGGGAGGTGCTCGTCGGCTTTCGCGATTCGGGAAATCGTGATACATGTATTTCCTTTTCCCTCTTGTCTCTCGAAGTTCCAAAATCCGAAGGGAACCAATAGTTTGTCATAACTAGAAATGCATCAGATTAAAACATGTCCTTCCACCTTTCCGGGTTTTACTCCGTCGAGATTTCTAGATATGCGACAACAGGAGGTCTCACACCTGGGTTTCCTGGGAGCCGAAACTCCGAAACACCAAACTCTAACATGCTTCACTATTTCGGGGTTTCCTCCATCGAGATTTTTGGATGTGCAACAATAGGAGGTCTCGCACCTGGGTTTCCCAGGAGCTGAAGCTCCGAAAAACAAAACTCTAACATGCTTCACTATCTCGGGGTTTCCTCCATCGGGATTTCGGGATGTGCGACGACAAGAGGTCTGTTAAGAACCAAAGACTGAATACAAAAGCACCACAACAGATATAGAAGAACAATATAGAAAATCACAACTTTATTATATCAAACCCTTGAGGTAGGGCAACACCGTACAAGTAAGGTAGCTAGAGAGGTAGTGGGGGGGCCTAGAGGGCCCATAGTGATAATAGTGGAGGTCATTCAATGTAAGGTGGACTAGGTCCACTATATTATTAAATAAGGCCCACTATGGTAGTTAGATATAATAAATGGGTAATTA
>ML806143.1:38739-51595 GCA_009831015.1 Picea engelmannii
CTACCTCTCCAGCTACCTTACAAGGTCTCGCAACTGGGTTTCCCGGGAGCCGAAACTCCAAAAAACCGAACTCTAACATGCTTCACTATTTCGGGGTTTCCTCCATTGGGATTTCTGGATGTGAAACGACAGGAGGTCTCGCACCTAGGTTTCTCGGGAGCCGAAACTCCAAAAAACCAAACTCTAACATGCTTCACTATTTCAAGAATCCATCCATCAGGATTTCGCGAGTCGAGGGTTTCGAGACTGGAGAACACATGGGGCCCGCACTTAGGTGCCCTGGGTGCCGAAATACCGAAATATGACAACTTTTCCACACTCCATCTTTCGATATATCACAAGTCAAGATTTTGGGACTTGCGAGTACAAGGGATTTTGCCCTTGGATATTCTGAATGCCAAAACACCGACATATCAGGACTCAAATCCATGTTATACCATTTCAGGATTTCGCTAATCGGGATTTCGGGACTAGCGAATACAAGGGAATTTACCCTTAGGTGTCCCGAGTACCGAAACACCGAAACATCACAACTCATCCATGCTAGTTCATTTCGGGATTTCGTAAGTCGGGGTTTTGGGACTGGTCTGTACAAAGGACTTGCCTCTAGGCATCCTAGGTGCTGAAATACCGAATCATTTTAACTTGTCCACGCCCCATTATTTCGAGGTTTCATATGTCAGGATTTCACGAGTCGTGAGGACAAGGGTCCTTTCCCTCTAATCCCCCTGGGTGCAGAAACGCTGAAACACTTATTGATTGCCATGTGCACTCTACAGCTAGACGGTCCCTGCCGTCCCATGGATCTTGGGATCGACGGTCCTGATTTCTTCGCTACTTACAAAGGTTAAAAAGGGGTTGAGGCATTAACACCTGCGTTCCTTCATCCAATTTAACAGTCGTAACAGACCTTAGATCCTCCTAAAGGATCTCATTCGTGCATTTAGAAAGAGGGAGGGTATCCTGGGTACTGAACCACTGAAAGGTCCTTAATTCCTCTGCACGTTGTCATTTCGGGATTTCGCAGGTCAGGGTTTTTGGATTCGCGAGTACAAAAGGAATCGCACCTAGATACCCCGGGTGCCGAAACTCTAAAATATCGAAGTCTAAGAATACCACTCTCTCTTGTGTCGGGTTTTTTAGACTTATGTCATAAAATCCTTTGGAAAATTCTTGGGTAAACCTTTAAAGAGGATGTCCATGTGGAAAGATCTATTCAGGGCACTACTTGAGATAAAATAAGGGAATGTATTTCCCAAGAATAGACTTGAATACTGAATTCATTCAAATGCCTGTATATATATAAGACAAATGTGGTCATTCCAACATAAGCATGCAACCACCCTTCCGATCAAAATACCATGCAGACATTTCTACACAGAAACTATTTATAAGTGTTCAAACCATGAGCATACATTTCAAGACATTTAAATTCAAGATACAAGATATAACACTTATCAAAAAAACACCAGGTGATGCAACTGTTGAGAGGGGTGCTCATTTCCACCCAACCGTAGGCTCAGCGACTTTGAATGGATTTACCACTAGCCACCCCTGAGCTAGACCATGATGCTTGAGACTCTCTGTCTCTGTTCTTCAGTGACTGAGAACGAAGGTTACTCTCCTTCTTCTTTGTTATCACTCACTTTGTATTTTGTTTCAGAGTTCTTCCGATCTTTTCCTACGATCGCCTCCTCGCGTCCCCTCCCACACCTTTTACCTGCCTTTTCTTTCTTGGCGAGGTTGTGTGTGGCACAAATTCCCCTACGGTGGTCAGGTCTGAGGCCTCCACAAATGGACGGTTCACCCCCATCCCTCATAAACTCTTGAGGAGCCTCTTCACCTACCATCCTGGTGAGTAATTCATTTTAGGGCCAACAATTCGCTCTTGGTTCTCCGGGCCAGTGAAGACCAAATACGGTTTGGTTCGGTGGAAGTTAACGCCACCATTCCAGGTGCCTTCCACCACCTTTCTTCAGCCATCGTGGTCTCTTTGTCAGCACATCCCCCTCTCATCAGTTATATATATATTCATAACATTATTTACATTCATGGGCCTTTTTACTAAGGTCCATTCAAATGACACATTCACATCTTTGAGTTTTCCATAGTTCTTGACCAGTATAGTTATTTTTACAAACTGGGGGAAACAGGGTGTTACAACATTCCCTTTGAGACCCTTCCAAGAGAATATATCCCTAACCTACCTATAGGTATTCAGATACCCCTGGTGCCCTACTAGTGGTGCATCATGTGTTTCACTCAAAATATTATCCTTGAGTGTGGACTCAAAGACAAGATAGATCGTTTATTTGTAGTAGATGATGTCATCTACTTCTTTGTACCTGTCATCCTGGATATTGTTGTCCATCAACTCACAAGTGAATGTATTCTTGGAGTATTCCACCAAGAGAATGGAATTTTATTCTGTTGAGATATCTGTCATAGAGAAGGTCGCAGGTCTCCTGGATAAGGCATCAACAACTATATTCTTCTTCCCCTTAACATATTCAATGTCGAAATCATATGTATGCACCTTTCTCACCCATTTTTGTTGTCTTTCATTCAGAACTCATTTCTCCAAGAAATA
Organism: Picea engelmannii; assembly: GCA_009831015.1. Classification (NCBI taxonomy): domain Eukaryota; kingdom Viridiplantae; phylum Streptophyta; class Pinopsida; order Pinales; family Pinaceae; genus Picea; species Picea engelmannii. Next base: position 41,330 of record ML806143.1, read on the forward strand.
TCTCAAGTTATTATGGTTAGTCCGAACCACAAAGAATCCTCCTTCCAAGTATTATTTGAATTTGTCCAATGCATGCATGATGGCCAACATTTCCTTATCATAGATCTGGTAGAGCCTCTCAAGCCCCCTTAGCTTCCTCTTCTTGAAACCTATCAGATGTTAATTCTACATCAATACTTCCCTTATCCCTTCACTGGATGCATCACACTCTAGGACTAAAGGTTGTGTAAAATATGGAAGTACCAATAATAGGAAAGTAAGCATGAACCTCTTCATTCTTTCGAATGTCGCTTGTGCATCCTTTGACCATCAGAATGCCCTCGTCTTGGTGAGGTCCATTAATAGCGCCACCAATTGTGAAAATCCTTTCACAAAATGCTTGTAATAGCTACATATCCTAAAGAATCCTCATAGATATGTGAGTGTATTAGGGGTGGTCTAGTCTAAGATGGTATAGATGTTCTCTTCGTGCACCTTTACTCCCTCAAACTAATCATGTTCCCTAGATAGAGAATCTTTATCAAATCGAACTCATACTTTTCCTCCTTGGAAAAAATAAATTGTTCCTCGATAATGGTGAGAATCCCATCCACATACTTCAGGTGTTCCTCCCATGTACTGCTATAGATGAGAACATTGTCAAAGAACACCAATAAAAAATTCCTCAATTTTGTCTTGAATATATGGTTCATGCATGATTGAAAGGTAGCGGGTGCATTAGTCAACCTGAAGGGCATGACCAGGAACTCGTAGTGCCCATAGTGACACCTGAATGATGTTTTATGTATATCCTATTCCCTGACCCAGATCGTATGGTATCCTGATCATAGATCAACCTTTGAGAAGTACACCACCCCATGTAGCTTGTCAATCAGTTCATCAATTTGGGGTATTGGGTATCTTTTTTTGATGGTCTTCTTGTTTAGTGCCCTATAGTCTATGCACATCTTCATGGTACCATATTTCTTCTTCACCAGTACAACTGACAAGACAAAAGGAATAGAACTAGGTCGTATGTGTCCCATCTCTAGCAACTGCTTTATGGCCTTTTCTATTTCATCCTTGAATCTCTTGGGATACCTGTAGGAAGTGGTGATGATGGGCTTTGACCCCTCTTCTAGCTCATTGACATGTTCAAATCCTCTGTTAGGTGGTCTCCCTATTGGAAATGGTTCAAACACTCTCTCATGCTTTCCCAACAATGTCTGTATATTTTGTGATGGCTTCTCCATAGTGATCAAGCACTATGCTTCACAAGTCATGTCCCTATGTCTAAAAAGAGCCTCCATGTACTGGTTAGACATGATCCTAGGGGAACCTGTCGACATACCTCTAAGGAAAACTTGTTATCCATCCTTGTCATGTAACTCCATCCTCATGTCCTTATAATTCATTTGGATATCGCACAAAGAGTATATCCACTGAACTCCTAGCACCACGTTAACATCTACTAAATCCATGATGTAAAAGTCATTTATTAATGTATAGTTTCCCAAGGTTACATCCAATCCTATCATTCTCTGAGTACACAATATGTTATACCCTTTCGCTACTACCACATTGAATCCCTCAAATTCCTCTATAGGGATATTTCTCTTGGTGAAAAGTGAAACATCAATGAAGTTGTGGGTAGCTCCCCCATCCACCAATGTTGTAACCCTCTTCCCTTGCACAATGCCGCTAACCCTGAAGGTATGATATTTAGGGACTCCCGAAAGTGTGGTAATGGTAACTCCCTTAGGTATACCTTGAAATGGCGCCTGCTATATAGTCTGTGATGGCTCACCACTATCCTATCCAATACCTTCATCATCACTGTCATCCTCCTCGTCGGAAACTACCTCAATGTAATGGAATTTACCTTTTCCCATACATCTATGATCTGGTTCCCATGGATCTTTGCAACTGAAGAAATGTTTATTCCTCCTTAGTTCTCTCTGAGTCTCCTCATTCGTTCTTTCCTTCCCTATCCATGACTTTTGGGGAAATTTGATCTCCTTGAGGGATGAAATATTTTGTCAGAACCATTTTGTTGACAAAGTCCTTCATATCCTAGGATCTCATGATGGCCTCATGCAATGTGGTTGGCCTAAAGGCCTTCACCCATCCTCTTAAGGGTTCATCCAAACCCTCTATGAATAGAATTACCAACCTCTACTGAGAGATATCTATCACCATAACTACCATCCTCTGAAATTCGCTGAAGTATGCTTTTGGTGTTCCTGTTTGTTTCAGTTTTGCCAACTCCCTGAAGTGTATTTCAAGGTCTTTCTGGTCAAATATATCCATCAATATTTGAGTGAAGTCCACATATGAAGTGATGTTGGCATGCCTTAATGTCAGCAGCCCATAGTACTGCCATTCGTGAGCTTCTCCTTCCAAGTGAAGAATGGCATATTGAATTGCTTATGCTTCAATGATTGGGATAAGTTAGAGGTAAGTGTCTAATTTATGTACCCAAGCCTTGGTCGTACTCTTTATTGATCCATCAAAGGGTGGAATAGTCAACCTTCCCACCTTGCACATAAGATCAAAAAAATTTCGGTTGTGTTCTCCTCTGTTCCCCTCCCTTAGGTTGTATTTATGTTTGAGGTCACATAAGTATTTATAGGAAACATTCTCAGGGATATCTGCATCAATCATCTTGTACTCCCCATATGAGATGTTAATATCAATCCCCTAATCTAGTTTCTCTCGTTATTCTGTAGGCTTCCCTATCAGGAACTGTGATAATAAAGGCCTATGGATCTTTAAACTCTTGCTCTGAGTTGGCGTATGGTTGTTTCTATTCTCTATCTGTATTATGTCACTCCAACATGATCTAATGGGTCCACCTTGACCTATACCATTCATATTCCTACACTGGCCTAACAATTGTGTGAATGCCTCAAGTGACTGTTGTTGGAACCTTGTTGTATCTTCTTGTATAATGACTAGATATTGTAGTATCTGAATCACATCGTGGTTGTCTCACATGCTTCCATCTAGTTCTAACTCTGTGTTATTTACTTATGTTCCACTTTCTGGTGACTCTTGAGAGGTTTTCTCTCCACTCCCTTTTCTTATAGGAATCAATGTAGTCACAGGCTAGCAGAATCACCAACTCTAATATCATTGTAATGTCCCCAACTAGGCTATGTGGAGATATTATGTTTCTACCTAAAAATTATTGTTCTTCTTAAGTGAATGTGTTTTTAACTTCTTATAGGATAACTTACTCAATGAGAAATATTGTCAAAAAAATATCAAGCATCTATTACACAAGATTAGAGAAGATAACTATGGCATATTATTATGGATGGGAACTCCCAAATCAATACAATGATACGTAATGGTTGTAATAACAACTACAAAATATTACTAGCACACAAACTAATGGCTTCTAGGAAGCATCACAATCTACTATAGAAACAACACAAGAAACCTGAAATGATGCCAATCTATGAATCCCAAGGCTCTCCAAGCACTACAATGCTTTTCTCTAGTGATGTTCGTTCTACAAGCGGTCCTCCAAACTCTTCAGAACACCTTCATAGACCCTATTTCTTGCAAACCCCCAATCTACAAGGGTCCTCACGGGATGCCTGTGCGGTGTTTCATGGGGCCTTGTGAGATGACCCTTTCTCAACTTGTAAGGGAATCTCTGACTACTACTGCGTGAAACCCTCTAGGTACCAACAAATCTGATGACTGGTTTTCTCCTTAAATTTACCATAAACACCCTATGTGAATTGATAAGCCTCCAAACTCTCTCTGGAATGGAACCAAGCACCACAATGAACTCAAATGAGGACTCTGGATGAATCCTCCTCTTCATATAGCTAGGGTGGATATTGTACCACTGAAACCACACCTACAATGGAAGGGTTTTTCCCAAAATCCCAACGAAAATTTTAGCTACAAGAGAACTCAATAAGATATCAAATCATAATGACAATGGGAAGGGTTGCTCCTCTATTTATCCTTCCTTTGGACCTTCTAGATCTTTCCGTCATTTTGACCAAATCAAATATTTTTCCTCCAACTCCATTTAAATATAATTGTTTATTTTATTTAATGTCACTTCTAGGGTTTGTTGATCCAGGTGGATATCGGTGACCACCCACCTATTCCATAGGCTCGAAAAACAGTTTTTCATCTTGGCAGTTTTTCGGGTTCCAAACTTATGGGGTCGTTTTGAGGCCCTAAACGATGTTTTTTGGGCATTTGGGTCCCAGGTGGTTGCCAAAATCATTGACTTAAACTAGTTGAAAATCGTTCTTCTCGGTTAGACCTTTCCAACGGTGTATCGAGCACCCGAAACAAAGATCGTATGCAAAAGTTACGCCCCGGGGAAGTTGACGTATCAACTACCCCCATCGAGGCTCGCAAACCCTTGGCTTTTTATCTTCTGGGGTTAGGTTTTTGGATTTTACTTATGTTAAAAAGGCCTTTGGAGCCTCATTGTAATAAACATCTTCTTACGAATGCGAGTAGCCATCACATCTCTTCTCAAAGATAAGCTGCCACCATTCTAGCGAGTCTTTCACTCTGTATCTTTACAGTCTCTGTACATTTCTTTCATTAATAGAAATCATGTATTACTGTACCTCTGTGTCTATAGTTGAACATTTGATACATTTATGTTATATTATTGGATATCCATGATATCTTTGTGCATTTCTTTATTATATCTTTGCTCTCATTTCATGCTGAAAATAATCTGGATCGATGGTATCAGAGAAGGTTGCTCTTGATCATTTTTTTCAGTGCATGTCCCCAACGAGGTCCGAGTATAGAAATTTGGGTCTCGACCTTCTCTCTCTTGAAGACAATCACTCTTTCATGCCCAAGAAACCCTCCATGGTGGAAGAAAAGAAAAACGACGGAGCAGACAATCCTATCAATCTGTTGCTTGAGCAAGCTCTCACGCGACAAAGGGACGAAATGATGGAGAATTTTTCCCACATCCTTCAATGCCTGCTGATAGAAACAAGCACATATTCATCAAATAACCACTTTGGAAGAACCTTTCATTTCAAGTTATAGGTTAATTTTGATATTCCCATATTTGAAGGTCAGATAGATGCAGATGCCCTAGACAAATGGTTAAATCTGTTAGAAGGTTATTTCTTTGTTCATAATTTTTTCGACAGGGAAAATATTGCCTTCACTCTCCTTAAATATCTCCCCCATGTCAAACATTGGTGGAAAACTTACTGGGAGAAAAGTTCCACAGAGGAGTCTAGAATATATGGGGTTGAGCCCACTTGGGATTTTTTTGTGGATGCGGTAAAGGAACAATATTACCCTGTTGGCAACTATGAGGATCAATACATGAGATGGACCACATTGCGACAAGAGAGGGGCCAAGCAATTCCGGATTTCACTAATAACTTCCATACCTTTCTCACCAAGATGGGTTTCAAAGACTCCGAATGACATTTGGTTCTAAAATACTGTGGAGCTCTACACAGATACATCCAAACTAAAATGGATTTTCTGGACATCTCATCACTCGGTGTTGCTTATCGATATGTTGTTAAAATCGAGCAGAAATTGAAGCACCAGAACAAACGAGATTTTGGGTCTGCAAATATGCAACAACCAAATAATGATAAAGATGGACCTAATAAACAGTCTCCCGGAAACCAATCCAAGCCATAGGAAAAGAAGGGTCATGGGAAGACAAAGAAGGACACCGGAAAATGGTGCAATTTCCACAAAATCCCCTAGCACAACGCTGAGGAATGTCGCTCAAAACAGTCATTGGTGGCCAAGATCAAAGACAAGGAGCCGAACCCTAATTTAGAATCTGATTTTGAAAATACTGGTAAAAAACAGATCATCGACGTAGACCCCACTGTTATTGTCACAACCGCGACAATTTAGCCAGAAGAACCAACAAATCCTTAAGAGGGGGAGCACATTTTTCATTCACAGATGTGGGTGAAGGGGACCTCGATGCATTTTATTATTGATAGCAGAAGCCAGAAGAACCTCATCTCAGCAGAGGTCATCAAACAGTTGGGATTGTCGGCAACACCACACTCGCAGCCATACAATATCAGGTGGCTTCGCCAAGGAAAAGATGTCTGTGTCAGCCAACAGTGTCGATTTTAATACGACATCCAACCCTTCAAGAATGAGGTATTATGTGATGTTTCCCCACTAGATGTATATGATGTTCTCTTGGGCCAACCATATATGTGGAAGTGCCATGTTGTTTATGAGTCTTGACCCTGTAGTGTCATTCTTACTTTGGGGGGTCATCTCTAGAGAATACCAGAGGTAGTTCCAACTATTGTCCCACCTAAACAGTGCCACAAGGTAGTATCTCATACTACAAAATTCAGCTTCTTCACAATCTGTTCAAAAGGTGAACAGAAGGATAATGTAACCATTATAGCCTCGGCCCAAGCACCTTCTATCCAACAGAAGTAGGTCGACAAGGTTGTATCAAATAAAAAAGATTCATTTTGCACACAGTCATCTCATGTAACTAGACTGTTTAAAAATTTCCAACCCTTCCAGCCACAGGTTCGTGACAACCTTCAATAAGCTAAGTAGTGCAACTTCTCCAGCAAAGCAAGCAACTCACCAAGATTCAGATTTAGTGATCGCTTTCCCCTCTCCCCCGGGAAATCAACACAATAGAGACCATTTCTTCCTAAGGAGGTAGGATTGATCTAGGTGGATATCAGTGGCCACCCACCTATTCCACGGGCTCGGAAAATAGTTTTTCATCTTGCTATTTTTTCAAAAAAATTTCGGGTTCCAAACTTCCAGGGCCGTTTTGAGGCCCTAAACGACGTTTTTGAGGATTTGGGCATAGGTGACTACCAAAGGCACTTAACTAGGCTAGTAAAAAATCGTTCTTCTTAGTTAGACCTTTCCAACGGTGTATCGAGCGCCCCAAATGGAGATCGTATGAAAAAGTTATGCCCCCAGGAAGTTGAAGTATCAACTACCCCCATTGGGGCCCGCAAACCTTTGGCTTCTCATCTTCCAGGGTGAGGTTCTTGGATTTTACTTATGTTAAAATTTCCTTTGGAGCCTCATTGTAATAATCATCTTCTTGCAAATTCAAGTAGCCGTCACATCTCTTCTCAGAGATAAGTTGTCACCATTCTAGCGAGTCTTTCACTCTAAATTTTTACAGTCTCTATACATTTCTTTCATTAATAGAAATCATGTATTACTGTACCTCTGTGTTTATGGTTGCATCTTTGATACATTTATGTTATATTATTGGATATCTGCGATATCTCTGTGCATTTCTTTATTATATCTCTGCTCTCATTTCGTGCCGAAAATAATCCAAATCATTTGTCAATCTTTTAACCTAGTGACACCTCCTTGACTCCCTTTTTCCTTGTTGACTATAGCCTACAGGAGTCGTATAGGATATTGAGTCATCCCCCATCATGGTCAATTGGAAGGGGACATTACAGCTTGACCCTAGTGGGAGTTGTTACTACCCCCAACAATGACACCATTTCTCCCTTTCCCTTGGTTCATATTCTTTATTTTCTTCTTCTTCTTCCCTTTACTTGGTGGTTAATTACTAATTTGAATTTGGTTGGGGGAAGTTCGGTTTAGTTTGGATGAAGAAGAGAGGACCAAGTTAAAGTTTGGTGAATGAAAAGGGGTAGGACTAGGTTTAATCGGATGGAAGAGCAACCAAACAAGTAATCCTATGGTGAAATTTAAAACGTTTGGTGTAGCCATAATGGGAGCACTACCATCACCAAGTGGTGGGAAAACAAAGAGATTCCCTTGTGGATAGTTTCCTTGGTTAGTGTTCTCTAAAAGATCAATCATAATTAGAAAAAGTTAATACACAACAAGATAATGGTGTAGATTATGTTGGGGATTTTCCAAAGATCCTAAAGAAAAAACCTCATATTATATGGAGCCTATGCGGTAAGTAAGTCTTATCTAAAAACCTTAAATGAGGAATGAGTATTAATTACTAGGATTATGTAAGCATCTTAACAAATGGATATGTATGTGAATAACAATATCTAAATAACTATTTTATAAAGTAGAAAAATGGTACCAATTTATCTAGAAAATGTTGGATTGTCATAAAGTAGTGAAACATGCAAATGCCATAATACAATATTTGAAACTTGAGATACTTTCATCTTGACACTGTCATGTACAAAAGGAATAGTGATGTCTCTTGAACTTATAGTGTATAATAAGGATATTGAATCATATCAATGTTGTCTTTAGGGATGTTTTAATCAATTTTTTTTTTATCAATCGTCGTAATATCACTGAATAGTGTGTATTATATTAGTTGATATTATATACAATTTTGATTATTATTGTTTATCGACCCAGGAATGATATTATGTGGAAATTGTTGTAACAATCATGTTTTATTTGAAAATCATACATTGTTTCTCTTTATAGTATGGGGGTGGGCCAATGACATGGATAAAATGGATAATGCTTGGATCAACATCAAATCATGAGTTAACTTCAATATTAGTTACATATATCAATTTAAGGTTAATAAAATGCATGACTAATTCTATTAAAATTTATATTTCAGTGGTTTAGGGTAAATTTATGTTGATTAACATCATAATGATTGACATCATCTTGACAATTTGAGATGGAGAAATCTCATCTTCATTTTCCAGAACAAGTATTAGACTAAATTATGCACTCGTATATACATAAATCAGCGACACACATATATGGTTGACCTCATTGAGTAATGCACTACACCTTTCTTTCATAGATTAATTTAACCAAGCTAATGACACAATGACTATAAAACTCACCTAGTCCAAGCATCGTAGATGATCTTAAATATACCACTACTTTCTCAATGTTAATTTCTAGTTACCATGTCATAGACCCTCTATCAAATGAAGAAAAGAGTTAGGAGGAGGTCAATAAGTACTTGTGTCCCATGAAAAACAGTTTGCTAATTACTATGTTAGACTATGGAAATATAGGACCTGTTAGTCCATTCTCATAATTCCCAAGGTCGTGTTTTTAGAGAATAAACAATGATAAATACCTCCACACCTAATGATTTCAACCCGACTAAGACTCTAAAAACATAATTCTCAAAACCCCTCATCATGCCAATATTGATTCAGTTCATGCAAGCCACATGCATAAGAATAATTGCTTGGACATGTTTCATATATCATGCATGAAGCAACTTTGCAAACACCCTTGATAATATCATATGAAATATATACAATAGTTTTCTCCTATTAATACTAAGTATATTATAGCCTCCTTGGTATCAATATTATATGTATTGTTACCACTTATAGACTCCTACAAACTAAACAATTTGTAGGGTATTTCATTAACGCACACACACATATAAACATTCCCACTTTAATCAAATACATACAAATTCAACAAGTGTTTTCAAAATTAGTTAAATTGCCACAACAATATAAACAATATAATTCATATCCTCATGTAAGAGAAGCCTCCATAGCGATATCTAAACCTACACAATTATAAAATTGAAACAAGTGGAATACAACTCAACTACATAAAACCATCTACATAATTAAAGTTGTGACCTCACAATCTGATCGAGGTGGATATCAGTGGCCACCCACCTTTTCCGACTGGCTCAAAACAGTTTTCTGGCAATTTTGGCAATTTACTATTTTTAGCAGGTTTTAACTTCTGGGGCCATTTTGAGGGCCTAAATGAAGGTTTTTTGAGATCTAGGTTCTCAATGATAGACAAAGGAATAATTGATCCCCCAAAATGAATCTCCTCGATGATACCTTTCCAACAAGCTATCACACGCCTAAAACGGAGATCGTATGCAAAAGTTACGACCCCGGGAAGTTGATGTACTAACTTACCCAAACGGCGCCCACATGACTTTTGGCGCTTCATCTCCTAGGGTTAGGTTTTTGGATGTCTATGACTTTTGGCATTCTCGTCTATTGTAAAAAGGCCTCTAGAGCCTCTTTGTAATCATCTTCTCATGGATGCAAGTAGCAGCCACATCTCTTCTCAGAGATAAGCTACCAGCGCCCTAGCTAGTTTATTTACATTCTGTCTGTAAGCATATTTCAGTCATTTGTTATTAATGAAATGAAGTCTTATTTCCGCTACATCTCTGCGTTTATGTGTATTTCTATATTTCATTGTGTTCCTACATAAATCCAGATCAGTGGTATCAGAGTGGTCTGCTCATTCTCGATCCTTCTTTGCATGTCCCCAACGAGATCAGGGTATAAGGAGTTGGGACTCGATCTGGTTGAACCTTTGCGAGATCAGCCT
>ML806143.1:57413-69706 GCA_009831015.1 Picea engelmannii
CTTAGACATAAACTTATTGCATTTCTTGACAATTCCCTTGTTTTTATTGAATTTAAGTAAGTTTTATATTGACAAGTAAATTTCACGATCATGTTGGAATAATAAATCCATTTTAGTATATTTCAAAGAAACATAATATGAAAAGGAGCTTTGTGGCTGGGGGAAACCCTAGCCATAGATCCACAAATTTATCACAGACCTGTCTTTCCTCTTCTCTGTTTTTCTCATCCACATACTGGCGTTCGTTGGGTTTTTGGTGTTGGTTTTAGTGATCGAGTATGCATGTCTTGTCGATGCTTGTGTGATGAAAATCTTTGGCTACAAATTTTCGACGTATTTCTGCGACCCTAGAGCTGTTGCTTTCGGTTGATCTGCCCCCTTTATTGAGTGATGGTGTGGGTGTGGTGTTTCTTCCCTCAGATCTAGTGTTTCTATCTCAGATCGCCCTTCGTATGCTCTATTTCGGGGATTTTGATTTATCTTTTTTCTATATCAGTTGTTTACATCAGTGGCTTGGGGTCTTTTGGACCTCCTCGTGACGGATCAACCTTTGTGGACGCTTGGATTTGGGTTCGGGTCTTGGGGCTTGGATCTTCCGCATTGTATCTTTTCCAGTTAGTGGTTCCTCTCTCTAGTTTTGTTGGTTGTTCAGGGTTTGATGTATGCTCAAATCTGACTCCTTTTGGTGGTTGTTGATGGCCTTCTTCCCCCTATCTAGTGGGGGTTTGGCTAGAGATTTTAGGTCCTATATTTGGCCATGTGGTGTTGGAGAGTGGCACTTTGAGGTCCTTTGTGAGGGCATGCAGCTTCTGGTCATCTCTTTTACTGGTATTTTTCCTTCAATTATGTTGTTTCCATCTAGTTCTGCTGATGTATTTTTCCTTCAAGTATGTATTCTTCTGTAGACTTTAGCAATCAAATCACTTCATGGAGGGGTTCCCTTGTCCCACAAACAAGGGGGTATCATACACCAATTTGGTGTTTGGCTTGGTTGTGATCTTAAAATTAAATTATTATTATTATTATTATAGAAAGATAGGTATTTATGTCGTAAAAACAATTCCAAGACACATAAATATTAAGTGTATCTGACTTAGTAATTGGTATTTTTATGAAGGAATGTGAAAGGGGTACTGCTAAGTATTGTTAGTGAGAAATTTTGTTTTTATAAAGGGAAAGGAAAAGTAAAGTATCAAGCATATTCACATTACAACTAGTCAACCATTATGTTAATAGGAGACATCACTCCCTTATTTTTTTCACACAGAAAAAAACAGATTCACTATTATTCTATTAGAATCAAGTGTTCTTTCCATATTACAAAAAGATCTATATGATCTATAAATCACAAGTGTTCCCCAGAGTCTAGATAGTTGTACTATACTATATCCAATTTCCATACACAATTGCTTTTATTAGCTGTCAAGAGCTTACATATAAAAAAAAAATCATCAAAAAGGAACTGTAATCTTCCTTCTATTGTCTAGTTACATAGTAATGTAACATTTAGAAAATCAAAAAACGATCTGTATTTACAACATTTTCATTGAAGATCTCCTCATAATAAAACCAACCCAGGGAGCTGTCCAAAGATTTTTTGGAAAGTTGATCTGCCACTGTATTGAATTCTCTATGTATATGTATGAAGTGAATATCTTCAAATCCCGCCTTTAAGCTTCTTATATGTTCTTTCCAGTTTTGTAGGTAGATTAGGTTTAGATTTGAGAAATCATTAATCCAATCAATGGTCACTTTGGAGTCACCGACAACCATCAAATTACTTATGGACAATCTCTGTGCAAGAAAAAGTATCCCCCAAAGACCCAAAATTTATGCCTTCATATTATTTCCTTTACCTCCTACAAAGTGTTCTTTATAACTATGAACAAAACTTAATTTTATAAATATCCCAGCTCCACAGACATCATTTACAATAGCACCATCAAAGAAACCTATTGGTTTATCATCAAAATAGATTGGGTTGAGGATATAATCCACTTTGTTCACTTCTTTTGTTCCTTTATGTTCTTTAATATCAAGTAGAATCTTGGTTATTGTTCGAGAGTCCTATCTTTGCCAATTCTCAAATAGTATTTTGTTTCTATATTTCCATATTCTCCAACTAACCAGAAAGGGGATACATCTCATCTTTGGGTAGATAGTAAACCAATGCAGTAGATTTCCTTCCAGAGTAGAATGATTCCAGGCATCTGAAAACTTGAGGGAGTGTAAAATTTCTTTCCATATGAATTGTGTGTATTCACAATGAATGAAAAGGTGATCAGTTGTCTCATCATCCTTGAGACAAAGACTACAAACAACAGGTCTAATGCCTCCCCTTTTTCTAAAATTTGCACCAGTGAGGATACAGACCTTCAAGCATAACCACATGAAACAATTAATTTTGTTATGTATATTAACTCTCCAAATTGCTTTATACCACCAACAAGAAACCTCATTATGTGAATTATTAGCAATGCATTGATATGCTAGATTTGATGTAACTATTCCAGAAGCTCTGTTCCATGACCAAACAAGTTTGTCATTTGAGTAATTACGAAAAATTCCGCTGCTCTTCAAAATTGCAATATAATTGTTCCATTCATCTGACAAAGTTCCTGATAAACCTAGTTTGTTGGCACTTTTCCAAATTGTAAAAGTGTTGTTTGTATTTGACAAAGCTACTTGTACAATGAAAAAAATACAATGATTATTGAGAAATTGAATCAAGGTGCTTAAAGTTTATAGGATGAATAATCACCTATAAAAGGATCCTTAATCATAAAAAAATCATATTAATATATTGATTAATCTACAAATTAATAATATAAAAGTATTATTCATCATTATTACTATTACGTTACTTTATTAATGTATAGATTTCCTAACTAATACATATAATAACCAAACCAAAATAACTTTCATCTCAATGCACTATAAGCACAAATAAAATCCTTCCATAGGCCGGAGCACGAGAAACATGACTACAAACCAAGGTATATTAGAAATTAAATTTGGATGACTGTTAAACTCGAAACCTTTTATACATGAATATGATTTTTAACCAAAAGATTAAAGTTGTAAAAGATATCATGTTAACCTTTAATACATGAATATGATTTTTAACCAAAAAATTAATGTTGGAAAAGATATCATGTTAAATTAAATGTTAAATGCCCCCGGATGGGGTGTTAGTGGGTTACACTTGGCGTGAGGAGGAGGTCGGCACTAGCCCACCAGGCATGAGGCCACGTGATGGGCCCGTTCCAACTACCGTCACCCTCCTCCAGCATTAAAACAACCCTCGGTGACGTAATTGCCCATGTACGCACCCTCCCTTTACTTTGAATGCCATAGTATGGCTCTATCGCAGTTACACCGCTCCCGTCTCTGGTCCAGGGGAAAGGAGCGCATTCCTCTGCATTCTTGGGCTGACATTATCCGCTTCCTCTGGCTCTCTGCCTGCCTCCTCCATCTCTGCGCCCTCCATTTCGGGCTGTCGCACCCTGCCACGAACGATCCAATGCCCCGCCAGAGAGGGAGGCCGAGGAGAGGCTCTCCTTGGAGACCTCGCAGGCCCTCTTCTTCGCCTCCTGGCTCGCCTTCTACCTTCTCTTCACCTCCCTCACTGACCAAACCTCCCCCTCATTCTCTGGCAATTGTCCCCTGGACAACAAATGCTCCCCCACACCTTTGCTCCGCATCCACAGACCCGGTACCTATCCTGCCGCCCATCGTTGATCACCCCCGAAGCTCTACAGGAGGACATCCTCCTCCTCACAGGCCAGGAAATTTTTATCATCAACACTCCGTTTCTGGCACTGGCATGCAGCTCCGGGACAATTTAGATATTATCTACGACCTGGTGTTTGAATTACGTCAGGGGTTAGAGGATATCCACTTTTGGTTACACACTACAGATGATAAGGTTGTGACCCTCCTTCAACTCCTGGCCTCCATGAGCGAATCCTCTTCCTCTCATCCGGATGGAGCGACCTCAGAGGAGAAGCCTCGCATGGAAACCGGGGAAGGCGACGTCAAGGAACAGAGCGCAGAGAAGCCTGGGTTGGAGAGCACCAGCTGCAGGATGGCGAAGGCAAATTCGGCAACTTGACAGCAACAGGTGGACATGACAGAAGTCGAGGGGTCAGTGGAAAATGTGAAAGACAAGATGATATGGGACATGGGGCCGACCTACATAGAAGAGGAACCTTGGCCGGGGGACCTCTCAGCCACGGGTCTGGGATACTAGCCAGGTGTTTAATTATGTTTCTATATGCAAACTCTGTTAGTCTCAGTTAGTCTCAGTTACTCTAAACTTTCTTTTAGTTTCAGAACTGCTTTGCATACTTTCTAAGCTGGCTGGACTAGTTTCCCCTTTGTTGGGGCAGTCCAGTGAAGCTAGTTTGACTATGGATGTAATGTAGCACACCAACCTGAATTTTGGTAGGACCTTAATATAATTTTACTTCTTACTTAAAAAAAAAAAAATTAAATGTTAAATGACAAATCATATATGGGAAAAAACTATAATGATTACAATAATTATGGTAAAGCTATCAATATTTCTAGGAGCGAGGTTGAAACAAAGGCACATCTCTAAGCACACATTAGTTCTAAGCCTCTCAGTAGAACCAGAACCATTCCACTGGTAGTTAAAAAAGAAGCTCATAGTGCATGGGGTTATTTTAAAGTAGTAGTTGAATCAATACTTATAATACTACTTAATGTTTAGTATGAATAGCCACATAGAATCCTTCACATTTTACAATTAGATCCCTTTAGGTTGTATTTACATTGAATCATTTGATTTTTTATGTTTCACTGTTACAATGTTTTAGCACTTTTTTTTTTTGGGGGGGGGGGGGGGGGGGTNGGTGGTTAATTACAAATTAATAGTTTATCAACATTTATAAATGTGAGTTTTAAATCTTTGCAAGTGAAGAAATGCATACATATTTATAAGAAAAATAGAAAGAATCGTAAGGGAATACACATGATATACACAAATTTACCTTGGAAATTCTTAACCAAATATTATGGACCAAATAACCCAAGTAGTATAAACATACAAAGAATAAGTAATTCCATACCTTTAGAAAGATATAGAGTGAATGGATATTAATCATCTTTAAGGGGACAACCTCCTTTTACAATATGTGTACAATATGTCAAATGCACAATATGAGATGCCTAGTCAAATGAATATCATTTATTTATATATAGGAGATAAAGAGGTCATTTTGTATCCTACAATCTAATTCAACCTAACTATAACTAATATAATAATAATAATAAATAAGGGATATTACCTTAACAAGTGCCTTTGCACTCTCAAGTAAATATGCAATTGATTTAACACCCAATGCTGCTCTAATTAACGAATCAATACACAAATTCTCTCTCGAGGAAAATTAGGAGATCAAATGCCATATTCAAGCATGAATACAAAAGGGACACATTCAACCAAGCTCTTCATCTTGTAGGAGTCTGATTGTTCTAGTCTAAAAGAATGATGAGACGTGTTGACTATGTATCGGTTACAGGGCCCTAAACAAAATCATAGTCAAGAATTGGTTTCTAATGGACCTTAATATTTATGATCTTCTCTATCAACTCAAGGGCACCAAGATTTTCAATAAGATTGATCTAAATTCCAACTATCACCAAGTGTAAATAGAGAAAAATGATGAGTGAAAAACAACCTTCAAGTCTAAATAAGTTCTCTTTGAGTGATTGGTGACGCCTTTCAACTCAACTAATGCCCCAAATAATGTTCATGAGATTGATGGTTATATCTTGTAGCCATTCACTAATTCCTTTGTCACTGTATATTTTGATGATATCTGCATCTTCAATAGAACCTAGGAAAAGCATCTAAAGAACATTCAACAAGTATTAAACACCCTACAACAACACACGTTATATGCCAACTTAGATACAAACTCATTCAACATGCATATAATTTAGTATCTCATATACATTGTGGATGAACATGGTGTACTTATGGATCTAGCTAAGATATAAGTCATTCAAAATTAGTTAGCCTTGAAAATACTAACAAAGCTCCACAACTTCTTGGGCCTCACCAAATTCTATCACAAGTTCATGTTGGGGTTCTCTCATGTCATTTGGCCCATGAGCGAAGTGATTGAGGGTGAAGCCAAAACCAAGTTTGTTTGGGTAGAGGCACAACAAAAAAAAAATTAGGATATGAAGTGCCACCTCAATTTGACCATGGGGGAGTCACCTTGTTGACCAATATCCTATCACGTTCATTCAAAATGGTTTTTTTTTTTTTTAATTTAAAAAAATAAAGTCAATATATTGTAGGTATTGTGGGGGGTGTGTGGGGTATCAAGGGGTTTATAGGTATTGTGGGGGTGTGGGGTATCAAGGGGTTTATAGGTATTGGGGGGTACACAAAGTGGTATATAATGAAAATATGGGTTTCTTTTATTGCAAATATGTATTTGGAGGGGAGTTCAACAAAAGTATTTTGGGAGATATTTACCCATATCTAGTGAAATTAGGGGTATTATTTAATATCCCATGAACGAAGGCGCTACGTTACAAGTTCAAAGAGTGAATACCCTATGTATTTGACACAAGTTCTCATTATGTTAAACTTATACTAACCATTCAATATTGAGACAAATGCTTCATATTATGGTATTAGTGCAATCCTCACAGTCCTCACTCAACATGGACATCCAATGGCCTATCACAACCAAACACTATCTAACATGGTTCAAAAGTACCCAATGTATGACAATGATATGTATTATATGGTGTAATAATGCCATTATGTGGAAGCATTATATTCCCAGAAAGGAAATGATCATCCACACCAACCACAAGCCCCTATAACTCATGTTTCTATAGGGAAATATTTATAATGATTGCCATCAAAAGAGGTACATGTACCTCCAAAAAATCCACTTAAACATAAACTACAATAAGGGAAATGCAAATTAAGTTGTAGAATTCCTTAGCTAAACTCTAGTTGTGGCACTAACCATAGTTCTTAAGCCTCTTGGACACAAGACTTCTAGGTGGTCCAAGTTGTATGATAGAAATCCCCACTTTGCTACTACATATCAAACATTGGGCTTAGGTAAAATAATTTTAGACTTCCATCTCCATAAAGGACTTCTGTTCCATTTGGACCATATTTGTGTTTCTTCAAGTGAGAGTGAGAAGCTTGTTTTAGAGGTACATTATAGTGGGGTGGAAAGGAACTTCATTGTGGAGAATATAGTGGTAATACTACAAAATTAATTATACTAGCCAAATCTCCAATAACAAAATGAAGGAGGTAAAGGAGTGTACAACCCTTGATTATTGATGGAAAGGTTGACAATTGAAAATCCAATGCACAATCTGATATTCCTACTAATGTCCTATTGGAGTTATGTCTAGTAGAAGTAATTTTGCAGTAATGCCACTATCATATCCACAATGAAGTGCCTTTCCACCCCACTATAATGCACCTCCCATATATGATTCTCATGCTCTCTTGAAGGAACACAAAGATAGTCCAAGTGACATATAATTCCTTTATGGAAATGAAAGTTTGAAACTAGTTTACCTACACCTAGTGTCTGATATATATAGTAGCAAAGTTGGGATTGCTATCATACAATTAGGGCTACCTAGAAGTCTCATGTCCACAAAGGATAACCTACTTTAAGAAAACCTTGGGAGTCAATCTCCATGGATTTTATGTTAATCCTACCCTCAACCAAGCATGGTAATGATTGTGTAATTGTGGTTGATTATTCATTCTCCAAGATGGTCATTTTAGCACCCTACAAGGAGAGTATCACAATAGAGGCCACTACTAAGCTCTTCTTCAATCATGATTGGGTTTATTTTGGACTAGAATAAACCACTTTTACAAATAGGGATAGCAAGTTCAGGATTACTTTTTGGTATAGATCATGTGGTCAATGATAGACACCAAGCTTACCAAATCAATTTCCTTCCACCCCTAAAACGATGGAAAGATGAGGTAGTCAACATGACGATTTTGCATATCCTCAAAATGTACAACTACAAACATCCATGTAAATGGGATAAAATCCTTCCTCGCATTCAACATAGCTACAACAAATCCTTTCATAACTCTATTGGCCATAACCCTTTTCAGTGTGCTAGGTTCCAATCGTTGGTTCCAATTCATGTAGCTTTTTGTATTATATTTACATGGGAAGTGTCCTCCTATGCTTATATTAAGGCAAAACAAGCATCCAAATTTGTTTAATGGATCCAATATATCCAAAAATAATCTCATGATATTTTGTGGAAAGGAAATACCAAGTACAAGAAATGACACAACCATCAGTGGGCTCAACACAAGCTTTAGGTTGGTGATAAGGTATAGTTTAGATTACATAAAGAGTGGCGCATAGGCCTTCATACTAAACTCAAACCACTCAATATGGGCTTTACACCATCACCAAGGGTGTGGGTAATAATTCTTTTGAATTGAATATTCCCTTATCCCTTAGCTTACACCATGTATTTAATATGGCATTGCTTCAACCATATTTTTCACCACTCAATATGGGCTTTACACCATCACCAAGGGTGTGGGTAATAATTATTTTGAATTGAATATTCCCTTATTCCTTAGCTTACACCATGTATTTAATATGGCATTTCTTCAACCATATTTTTCACCTGTATTGGTCACCTCAGAGGTGGAAGATAAATTCACCCCAATTGAACTCAACCCTGAATGCATTGAGAAGGATACAATGGAATAAATAATGGACACCAAGACAAAGGGAACATGCCAAAAACATATATCTCTATCATATTATTAAGGAAAATAAACTCTTTCACCAAGGAAAAAAGTTCACCAAGAGATAGAATCAACATAAGTTTCCCCGTCTAACGGAGGAACTTGAAGTAAGGAATACCATTACTTCTTAAAGGGAGACAACTAATCCATATGGATATAGGGGGGCATCCACCCATCTACACATTTGCATATCCATCACAATTTTATTAGTCTTGAACTAATAATGCATTTTGCAAGCACTTACCATGCATTTTTGGTAGTTGACATGGCCAATTAATGTTTGATTCCTAGGCCTTCAAAAAGCATAGATCTTGGAATAAGAATTGTAATGGTCCAAGGAATTCCCTAAATATACATCATATGCATAACTTATAGTCTCAATAATTCGATGTATCAACTAGTATCCTCAAGGCCCACATTCCTTTTGCCACCCCATCTCCTAGGGTTAGAGTTTTGAATCTTAGGGTTTTTACCTCTTAGGGTTTTAAAATTTATATTAAAGATCATTTTATCCTCTTCTAATGGATTTTTGGTGAATGAGCATAGCCAACACATCTCTCTTCAAACATTGTATTGCTTTACAGATTTCTATGTTTTGACTATTTCATTCATTAATAGAGTTTGGGTTTCATTGTATTACTATGCTCTCTATAATATCTATATGTTATTGTGTTTACATTGTTATCTTTATTTTGTTCTAAACATAATACAGAGTAGTGGTATGATAACAATATACTCTTTGCTATTTTTCCATGCATTTCAACAAGAAATCACTTAAGAGGTACACTTCCCTTTAAGGTACAAGTTAACTTTAACATTCCTTTGATTGAAGGAAAGATATATGTATATGCCTTGGAGAAATGGTTATTTTTTCTTGAGGGTCATAACTTTGTTCAAAAAAATTTCAATAGTAAGAATATCACCTTCACTCTCCTTAATTTCCTTCCCCATGTCAAATACTGGTAGGACTCTTATTGTGTCGAAGATGCATCTATATCTTTGGGACATAAGCCACTTGGATAGATTTTGTTAATTCCCTTAAGGAGAAATTATACCATACCAGAAATAAAATGACCAATAAATGAGACAAACAACTTTGAATGAGGAAAAAGATCAAGAGGTGCTAGAGTACACCAATACCTTACATACCCTACACTCAAAATTAGGTAGAAAGGCCTTCGAGTGACACTTGGTTATAAAATAATGTAGTGGTATACACATGCACATCCAAATAGAAATGGAGATTTGGTACATCTCTTCACTGGGAGCCACTTACTAGTATGATGCCAGGATCGAGCAAATTTTTCGGTAGAAGAGTAAGAGAGACTTTGGGCCTACAATTCAACCACAACAAAAGAATGTTAAGGTAATCCCTAAATAACATAATAAAGGATAGAGAAAGGAAAACCAACCTTAGGAAACTAGTCCAAACAACATGCAAATAAGAGTAAATATAATTCAAAGGAATATACTAGAAATTGTTGAGAGTTCCATAAAATTCCTTGGCACAACACTAATCAATATCATCCTTGAATATTATTCTAGCTCATACTTTGAATCTAAGTTGAATAAGGGAATATATATTATGAATATGGAACCCAATGTTACCATCACTACCACAAAGGTCTAACAAGAGAATAATGATATCCAACCTCAGGAAACTAGTACAAACTACACACAAAGAAGAGTACATGGAAGTGGAGGGGGGATACTATAAATTGGTATGAGTTCCACAAAATTCATTCCCACAATACTAACAAATTCCAAGCCAAACAATCATTGTTCAGAAAGGTAAAATCCTTGATTATTGTTCTCGCTTAGAATTTTGACTCTGAGTCGGATAAGGTAAAATAGATCATTGATGTGGAACCCAATTTTACCATTGCTACCACAAAGGTCCAACAGGAGAAACTAGATGAGACTAAAGAAGGTGAGTGCCTCTTCCACTCACAGATGTGGATAAAGGGGACCCTTCTACATTTCATTATTGACAACAATAACCAGAAGAACCTGATCCTAGCAAAGGTTGTCAACAAGTTAAAGCTACCAATGATGTTGTAACCCCAACCATACACCATCATTTCATTGAACCAGGGATGAAACATCCACATCAATCAACAATTTCATCTTTACTACATCATCAAACACTTCAAAGATGACATACAATGTGATGTTTCCCCACTTGAAGTTTGTGATGTCCTTTTAGGACAACCATAGACATGGAAGCACCGTGTTGTTTACAAGTCTAGAACCTATAGTGTCATTCTTAGTTTGGAAGGTTGTCTCTACAATGTACCTATAGTAACCTTGACTATCATAGTCTATTTGATCATAGATAAGCAGTGTAGGAAGGCAATCTTGTAGATTAGGAGATTTTTTATCTTCATGATTTGATAAAAAAGATAATGGAATATCACCGTGACCACCAAGGCCTCTGCAAGTGGTCTCTCTACACAATAGGAATAGGTGGAAAATATGTGAAAGAATACAAAAATATATTTTCCTCACCTGTAGAGGTTCCTTTGCACTATCAATTAAAGCATGTAATTGAGTTTATCTCTAGTGATCCTCTACCTAATGGAGCATTATACAAAATCTTTCTTCTGGAGAATGAGGAGATCAAACACCAAATTCAAGTGCTCATAGAAAGGGATACAATCAATCAAGCTCCTCACTTTGCAGGAGATCAACTATGTTGGTTTAAAAGAAGAATGGGACATGCTTACATTGTATTG
The DNA here is from genome assembly GCA_009831015.1 of Picea engelmannii. Lineage (NCBI taxonomy): Eukaryota > Viridiplantae > Streptophyta > Pinopsida > Pinales > Pinaceae > Picea > Picea engelmannii. The sequence continues at coordinate 68,958 of ML806143.1, forward strand.
ATTATAGGTCCCTGGACAAAATCATAGTCAAGAACTAGTATCCAATCCCCTAGATTCATTATCTTCTCGATCAACTCATGGGTGCTAATTTTTTAATATTTAAATATAGTACAATATTTTCTTGGTCGAATGGCTTAAACATGTCCTCGATGGCGTTTGAATATGGGTGTCGTCCATGATAATTCAAGAACTTTATTAATTATCCTCACTCATATTGATATTAGTAGCTAAAACATTATTACGAATTCCATTTAGAAATATACATAGATTATTATTTGGACCTCGATCGACACAAAATTAATTAGTGATCAAGCCTAGCTAAAAGGTTCCCCAAAGAATAGTATTCTTGCTCAATATTATGAACCTAGTACTTAAAATAGCATAATAAACCAAAATACACACAATATACATGAAATATGAGCATGGAGCACAACTCCCAAAGTGATACCATGGATGAGTTGCATAATAACTTTCTACATATTAGGACAACCTCCTCCAAATAACATGAGTACATATATATATCCAAATTATAAGTCAATTTATGCAATAATGACTACACACACACACATTCAAATCTATTTTAATATAAGTACACTGTATAGTTGTCTACCATTTACATATACAATTACCCCACATATATAGCCTTCACTTATACATTGCCCACATATGTACCTCCATTAGGGTCATTACATAGTACCCCCTTTCAAAAAGGTTTATCCTCAAAGTTTTGTAATTGGCATGATAAGCTA